>CM044116.1:1100521-1189638 GCA_024174645.1 Lemna minuta | reverse complement strand
AATTGGTAAGTTTGGAATTATTTTTGACACGAGACCATGTGAAATTGAGGACCTCGCGGTTTTGTCTCGTTAGTGACTCCATTCCATCCTCTTGTGCCTTCAACTTGGTTCACTGCAACGTTTGGGGCCCCTCTCCAGTTCCTTCTCCCTCGGGCCATATATATTACATAGTCTTTGTTGATGATTATACTCGAGTCAGCTAGGTATATCTCATCAAAGACCGTAGACAAGTTCTTGAAATTGTTCACCAATTTACATAAGAAAGTATTACCCAACATTCTTCACACCAAAAGTCATTCGAATTGACAATGCCCTAGAACTCGTTCAATTAGTCTTCCAACAATTTTGTGTTGACCATAGAATCATTCACCAAACAACTTGCCCTTACACTTATTCCCAAAATAGTGTTGCGGATAGAAAACGCTACATATTACTTGATATCACTCGCACTTTACTATATGAGATGTATGTTCTGCATTATTTGTGGTCTGATGCCGTCATGACAACCACTTATCTCCATAATCGTCTTTCTTCCTCTCCTTTGGGAGGTGCAATTCCCCTTACTCATCTTTTCTCCAATGCTTCTCTCTTTCCCCTTGATAACACATAAATCTATGACCTTTAACTCTAAATTTTCATGAAAATTTGGCTTAAAAAAGAATATATTTATGTGTTATTATGCTTAAATTGCTTAATCTTGCTTCATTATGCTTTTATGGAATTTCTTGGGTTTTATAATATTTAAATATCTCTCTCAAATTATAAACTGACAAGGAAATGAATTGTGAAAGCAAGATATATATATTTTAGAATTTTAGAAATGATTTAAATGAATTTTAGGGTATTTGTTTAATTAATTTAATCATTTCTTGCCTATTTATGAGCGTCAGGGGCATATCTACAATTTTTGGAAGTACAGGGTGACGAGACGAAACCGCGAGGTCGTCGATTTCACGCGGTATCATGTCAAAAATATTACGGAACTTACCAATTTGATGAAAATGAATCGAATTCAGGGGTATAATGGTAAATACGGGTCGAATCCACAGGGAATTAAGGAATTTTTAGACGTAATCTTCAAATTTGATCAAATCGGACAAGAAATTTATGGTAGAAATTGAGGAAAATGATATTTTAAGAAAGTAGACTTCAAATCAATTCCACGGAATCAAAAATCGTCCAATTTGGACTTCATTTCGCGGAGAAATCAAGATTCGAAGTGGAGAGAAATTTCGGATGATCGAAATCGCGATTTTAAGTGAAAATTGATGAAATTAACTTCTAAATCCTAATCTAAACGAAAATTAAACATGATAGGGAGAGAATTAAGGTAAAACCGCTTCCATTAAACCCGTTTAGCGATCGAAATGCCGAGATTAATCCGATTAATCACGAAGAACACCAAGAACATCACGCCGAGCTTCAAGCATCGATTTCTCCCTCAATTTTCAAACAAATCTCGACTTCTACCCCTCCGTGAGTGCGGAATTGAAAGAGGAAGAGGAAGAACTCAAGAGAAACGAGAGAGAGAGGTGTCTGGACAGTCAATTGCTTGAAATCTCAACTCGGATGCTTACATTTGTGAAGAACATGGCTTTTTATAGGAAATTTGGGCGTAACCGTCTGATCGTTTCGATCGACGGTTACGATGAAACGTCCACGATGGACCGTTTCAAAAATATCGTGGCCGTTCGGATCTGGATCAACGGCTCTAATCTTCCGCGTGGATTAGCGTTATAAAAACGCTTCGATTTCGCTCCTTGGATTTCTATCCGACGGCTGAGATGCGTTCCACGCCGAAGCATCTCAGCCGTTATAACTCTTTTATAAACGCACGTGCTTGATGATCTTCCTGTGATCCGGCGTCCATGCGATCGACGCATCTCGTTTGATCGCTCGTTCGATCCGGCGGTCCTCATCGCGCCACGTCGCTGAAATCTAGCCTTATAACTCGCCCAATCAAGCACGTGTTTGATCAAGTCCAATGGTCCACGCGTCCATTTGATCGGCGTCCTCCGATCGCGATCTATCGCTCCTCGTCGTGCCACGTCACCTGCACTCAGGTAAGATTAGTCCCACATGGAAGACGTTTAGGAAACCATCGGGTTTATAAGACCCGACGGTTTCTAAGGGTATGACCCTCCCATATAGGGCAGGGCCAAAGACCCCTTTTATACTTATATAATAAATATAATATATATATATATATATAACCGCGCCACGTAGGCGCGCTGCGCGGGTCTGCGTGGCTCTGCCACGTGGCCTTGCGTGCCATGTCGCACCCGCGTGGGCCCCGCTCGCTTTTTACATTTTTTTTATATTTATTTTTAACATTTTTAGATAGAAATGAAATTAGAAAAATAAGGAAAAAAATCCAAAAAAATCCCAAAAAATTGTAAAAATCATATCTTTTAAAATACAACTCCAAATTAATCCAAATTTCTTTCATTTGATCCAAAATTTAATTATCTATTATTCTAAAAGGTCAAATTAAATAAATAATAAGAGTTAAAATTATTGTTTCAAAAATACATTCATTTATTAAGATTTTAAACTTAGAAAATAAAATAAATGTTTATAAAAATTGTTTCTCTTATTATTTTAACTTTAAAAACAGTTATAATCTCAAGAAAAATATGGTTATCAAATTATTAAACTCTAATTTATAAAAATTAACCCTAAATTAAAGTATTTTGAGACTATAATGACTTTTTAAGAGAATAATAGAAAATTACATATAAATATGATAACACGCATGTAAATGAAATCATTTATGCTTTAATATGCATGAAAAATCATGTTTTATGATGTAAATATAGCATGTTATCACAGGGTAAGTCAGGTAGAAGCCACCAGATTGCGACACATGTCGCAATCTGGTGGCGGCATTTTTAGTTAGATTTATTAATATTTTATTGTAAAAGTTAGTGTTTGACGTACTTACCGTGTAGATGACGTGGATGGCACCGTCATCGTTGACGCGGAAGAGGAAGGAGAGAGAGAGGCGCCTATTTTGTCGTTTTGCCTTACTTAGGCGCTTTGTCCTTTTCCTATTTCGTCGTTTCGTGTTTTAAGTCTTCGTTTCATCGTTTATTTTATTCTGCCGTTTTGTCCTTTTGTCGAATCGAGGCTTAGATTAAATAGTATTTTATTTCATCGTTACGAATTTGCTGTTTTGTCGTTTTGTCGAATCACCGCTCCGCCGTTTTAACGTCCTAACCTGCAGGTGACGTGGCGTGCATTTTGTCGTTTTATTTATGTTATTGTTTTGTCGTTTTCCTTTTAATGATTAAAATATTAGTAAATTTTACTTACCTGCGGCGCGCCGTTATTGTTGACCGCGAAGCGAGAATAAGAGAGCGACGTGGCGCTCTCTTATTCGCGCTAAAGGAGGAATCTGCGGCGAAAGTGAATCGACGCAGATTCCTCTCATTTACCTTTTTTTTACTTTATTTAACGGTTGATTACCTTGCAGGTGACGTGGCGGGAATCCGACGACCGGCGTGAGGGTGACTGACGAGACGAGACCGCGAGGTCGTCGCTTTCACACGGTCTCGTGTCAAAAATAATACCGAACTTACCAATTTGGGGGAATTAAGAGAGAATTGAGGGGTATAATGGTAAATACGGGTCGAATCCACAGGGAATTTAGGTATTTTCGAGATATCTTTTAGAATTTGGTCAAATTGGACGATGAATTGAGGTGAGAAATTAGGGAAAATGGTGTTTTTGGAAAGAAGACTCAAAGATCTATCCTTGGAATCAAAAATCACTCGATTTGGATTAGTAATCACGGAGAAATCAAAGATGGAAGTGGAGAGAAATTTCGGAACTCGCGAAGAACACACTTGAAATTAAAATGAAATTAAACATAAATTAAAGTCCTAATCCTAAAATTGATGATACACGACGATAGATAAGAGGATAAACTTGTATTCTAACCCGAGATAACGATCGAAATCGATCCAATTGATCGCCGGATCGACGGCTCTTCATTCCGCGACTCAAACGTGAACATCGGTGTTCAAGAGACAAATTCTCCTCACTCGATCGTCGAAATCTCTCTTATAAACACTCCATGGACGCGGAATCTTGTCTAGAAGCGATTACAAGAGAGAGATTCAAGAGAGAATGCAAATAGATAGGTCAATTAGATCAAAACTCCCAAGAATGAGTACAAAAAGACGAAGAACAAGGCTTTTTTTATAGCCCAAAGTTTGGGCGAAACCGTCCCGATCAATGCGTTAGGCTTGATCGACGGTTCAGATTAACCGTTTAATAGGTGAAACGTTACGAATATATCGTGGCCGCCAGATTGTTGATGGACGCTCCAGATTAGGCTCACGCGTGAGGCGTTATAAAAACGCCTAGAAACGGTGCCCGTTAGATCGCGATCTAACGGCTGAGATGCGGTCCGCGTGGATGCATCTCGGCCGTTATAACTAAAAATTAAATCGCACGTGCTGATTGATCTCCGGTGTGCCACTCTTCCACGCGATCGACGCGTACGATACTGCCACGTCGCCACCAATCCAGCCGTTATAATTCCTTTTAAAAACGCACGTGATTGATGATCTTTGGTGGACCGTCGCTCACGCGATCGACGCGTGATATTGATCCGCGCTGCCGATCCGACGCACCGCGCCGCGCCACGTCACCTGCAAGGTAAGTAGATTAGAAAAATTAGTCCCACACGGACTAAATTATAGGGAACATGTCGGGGTATATAATACCCGACATATTAGAGGGTTAATACCCTCCCCTCTAGGCGAGGCTGAAGACCCCTTTTTAATACTATATGTAATAATAATATATATAAGATATATTCGCGCCACGTAGGCGCGTAGCGCGGGTCCACGTGGCGCTGCCACGTGGCCTTGCGTGCCACGCCGCATCCACGCGGGCCCCGCGCCCCAATTTTTATTATTTTTTTATTATTATTTTTATTAAAAAAATCGAAAAATAAAAATCGTAGAAAATTCAGAAAAAAATACAGAAAAAAATCCCTAAAAAAATTGTAAAAAAATCATATCTTTTAAAAATACAACTCCAAATTAATCCAAATTTCTTTCATTGGATCTGAAATTTAATTATCTATCATTCTAAAAAAATTCAAAAATATTTAAATAACAAGAGATTTAATTTATATTTCAAAAATACATTCATTTTTTTAAAAAAGATTTTTAACTCTAGAAAAATTAAATGAATGTTCATAAAAATGATTTCTCTTATTATTTAACTTTAAAAACCATTCATAATCTCAAGTAAAGATGGGTTATAAAATTATTTATCCTTAATTTATCATAATTAACCCTAATTTAGTGTATTTTGAGATTATGACCTAAATATGCATAGAATGATAGAAATGTACTCAAAGTATGATAACATGCACATAAATGTAATGTTTTATGCCTTAAATTGCATTAATAATCATGTTTTATCATGTTAAGATTGCATGTTATCACACCCCCCAACTTAAATAATTGCTAGTCTCTTAGCAATTTCCTATAGAATCTCCCTAGAAAGTCTTTTCTACTTTTCAATCCTACTACTAAAGAGGTGAAATGTATATAAGTATGATTACTCTTCCTCATAGTGTGGACCATAGTGATCTAGATTCCATTTCTAGGTTGACTTCTTTAGTGCATATTAGGGTAGTGCTCATCGGCTGATGCTCGAGTATAATTCTCAATTGTGATCGAGGTGAGCATATCTAAGGTTTAATGCTATGGGGATGAAAAGATCCTCACACTCTCATGAGCAGATGTAATCCTTACCCTCTCCATAGATTCATCACTCCTTCCCTCAAAATGGAGGCTACTTAATGTATTAGAATTCCTTTCAACTTACCTCCCTCCTAAAAAGAGTGCAATTGCAAAGGTATTCCTATCTTTGGATGCAGCGTTTGAGGTGGTTGAAAGAAATTTAAAGACACTATTTCTAAAGGAATGATGTGGTTAAAAGCAAACATGTGTGTAAACAAAATGGATTAAAAAGCAAAGGTGGTGCCACTTATGATAATTTTAGCTCCCAAATGATATGGATGGTGATGGATGATAGGGATAGATGGAAATGGTAGAGATGGTGGTGTTGAGAAGAGAAGATATTCCTCTAACTTATTCTCCTTCTTTTCACTTTTTCTATCTCTCTTTTTTCTTTCTTTTTCTCCTTCCTTTTTCCTTGCCTTTTTCTTTTTCTCTTTTGTTTTGCTTTTGTAACATACTTCAAAATTTCAAAAGAGTTTATATGAAATAAGGATATGGAGGAGTTTTTTTTGTGGTGGTTTGAAGAGAGTTTGTAATGTTTGAAGGAATGTGTACATGTGAGAGGAATGTGGAGGAGATGTGATGGATGTGTGAGTCACTTGGGAGTGTGATTATCATAAGTGAGGTTTAAAACAAAGTGGTGTAACTACTTGACTGATTTGGAAGAGATAAACTAAATGCCTATAAGGAAAAAGATAGGTATTTCAAAAAAAATTGATGGATCATTGCACTCTTTTTAAGGGAAAGTTCGGTATCGAGGAATTCCCACACTAAGCAGGTTCGGCTGATGTAAGGTAGGGGGATAAGAATTTTTGCTTGAACTTCACTCAAAAATCTCTCCATTTCAAATCCATAGCACTTCAACCTTCTGATTACTCATTTTTTTCCTCGGTGCCTTGTTAGATACCCAACCCCAAAGAAGTCAACCATTACGAATATTCCCATGGTTTATCTAGATCACTTGGTTTTTATTACTCAAAATGTAATCATATGGGCTATTAGGCCCTCATTTCTACATCTCTAATAGATAAGATCTCAAGCTTTCAAGACTTCTAAGGTGGAGAAGAGTGGTAAAAAAATTTGGAAAATAAGAGTTTTTTTAGAATTTAGATTTTTTTTAAAAATTTTTTTGAAAAAAATTGTTGAATTTTTTTCTAAGTCCTCACCCCCCAACTTAAACTCTTCATTGTCCTCAATGAAATTACTATGCTCATGATGAAAGATAGCAATAATAATGATCATGGCATGAAAAATGATAATAAAATGTGGTAAGGAGAAAAGGGTTTAGAAAAAAACTCATTTGGGCTTTTTTTGATGCTTGTTCACTGGGATTTCTGTGCGTGCGCGCCCTTCATAATATAGTTCTTTGCCCAATGTATTCATTCTAAGAAAAAAACTAAAGGAAAAAAACACAAAAAAATGATAACTTTGGGCTGCCTCCCAATAAGCGCTAAGTTTATCGTCTTCAGCCAGACTCGTTTAAGCTCATATTCTCCACAAATTGATGCGATTATTTTGAAATAAAACTTGATGCATGATAAGAAATTTCCTCAAGATTCAAACCATAATTATCCTTGTTATGAATAATAAATCATTATACTCCATGGTTTGAAAGTGAAATTAAGAATTTTATGCATGAAATTCAAATCATATCATCAGATCAGATTCATGTAATCACAAATTAGTGGAGATAATATATTATAGATATATTATATTATATATATAAATATAGAGATATAAATATATTTTGTTTTCGAGAAAAATTTTCTATCGATAGAGCGGTTGAAATTCAGATCATTTCGAATCTATCATGGCCTAAGTCTACGCAGAGCATGGCTTCGATGCGGCCTAGGACGACGAGAAACTCTAATAACCCTAGTACAACAGGCTTTTTCGTATAGAATCGTGAATTTCAATAAAGATAAAAAAATAAATTTCAACAATGATTTAGAAAAATCAAGTCATGCGTGATTCCGTGAGAGCTTGGCCCTCTCAAAAACGATACATGTGAGCAATAGACCGTAATCCTTAGAAGAGGGAAAAATTACTCAAGATGGCATCGAGTTGAGGATCATTTAAGATAGATTTCATCTTCGGAAGGCATTAAACATGTTTTCTAAATGAATGACATTTCATGAAAATAATTATATACTACTAATTTATCAAATAATGGCAAAGATCATACCTGGGTGTCGGTATCCGCGAGTGTTTATAATTTCTTACCCCGATTTTGAAAAATGATCGCCCGTAGTCCGTAGAGAAGGGGTCGAATTCACTTATTCTCGTCGAATTAAGGATCACGAAGATAGAATTCACTTCGGATCACTCAAATTATGATCGATGCGAGTTAAATTCAAAAAATAAAAGAAAAATCCGATGTTGACCAAGTCAAAATTGACGAATTATCTCAAAAATAAGCCTTAAATTCCCCGGCAACGGCGCCATTTGACGAGACGAGACCGCGAGGTCGTCGCTTTCACACGGTCTCGTGTCAAAAATAATACCGAACTTACCAATTTGGGGGAATTAAGAGAGAATTGAGGGGTATAATGGTAAATACGGGTCGAATCCACAGGGAATTTAGGTATTTTCGAGATATCTTTTAGAATTTGGTCAAATTGGACGATGAATTGAGGTGAGAAATTAGGGAAAATGGTGTTTTTGGAAAGAAGACTCAAAGATCTATCCTTGGAATCAAAAATCACTCGATTTGGATTAGTAATCACGGAGAAATCAAAGATGGAAGTGGAGAGAAATTTTCGAACTCGCGAAGAACACACTTGAAATTAAAAATGAAATTAAACATAAATTAAAGTCCTAATCCTAAAATTGATGATACACGACGATAGATAAGAGGATAAACTTGTATTCTAACCCGAGATAACGATCAAATCGATCCAATTGATCGCCGGATCGACGGCTCTTCATTCCGCGAATTCAAACGTGAACATCGGTGTTCAAGAGACAAATTCTCCTCACTCGATCGTCGAAATCTCTCTTATAAACACTCCGTGGACGCGGAATCTTGTCTAGAAGCGATTACAAGAGAGAGATTCAAGAGAGAATGCAAATAGATAGGTCAATTAGATCAAAACTCCCAAGAATGAGTACAAAAGACGAAGAACAAGGCTTTTTATAGCCCAAATTGGGCGAAACCGTCCGATCAATGCGTTAGGCTTGATCGACGGTTCAGATTAACCGTTTAATAGGTGAAACGTTACGAATATATCGTGGCCGTCAGATTGTTGATGGACGCTCCAGATTAGGCCACGCGTGAGGCGTTATAAAACGCCTAGAAACGGTGCCCGTTAGATCGCGATCTAACGGCTGAGATGCGGTCCGCGTGGATGCATCTCGGCCGTTATAACTAAAATTAAATCGCACGTGTTGATTGATCTCCGGTGTGCCACTCTTCCACGCGATCGACGCGTACGATACTGCCACGTCGCCACCAATCCAGCCGTTATAATTCCTTTTAAAACGCACGTGATTGATGATCTTTTGGTGGACCGTCAGTTCACGCGATCGACGCGTGATATTGATCCGCGCCGTCGATCCGACGCACCGCGTCGCGCCACGTCACCTGCAAGGTAAGTAGATTAGAAAATTAGTCCCACACGGACTAAATTATAGGAACATGTCGGGTATATAATACCCGACATATTAGAGGGTTAATACCCTCCCCCTCTAGGCGAGGCTGAAGACCCCTTTTTAATACTATATGTAATAATAATATATATAAGATATATTCGCGCCACGTAGGCGTAGCGCGGGTCCACGTGGCGCTGCCACGTGGCCTTGCGTGCCACGTCGCATCCACGCGGGCCCCGCGCCCCAATTTTTATTATTTTTTTATTATTATTTTTATTAAAAAAATCGAAAATAAAAATCGTAGAAAATTCAGAAAAAAATACAGAAAAAAATCCCTAAAAAAATTGTAAAAAAATCATATCTTTTTAAAAATACAACTCCAAATTAATCCAAATTTCTTTCATTGGATCTGAAATTTAATTATCTATCATTCTAAAAAAATTCAAAAATATTTAAATAACAAGAGATTTAATTTATATTTAAAAAAAATACATTCATTTTTAAAAGATTTTAACTCTAGAAAATTAAATGAATGTTCATAAAAATGATTTCTCTTATTATTTAACTTTAAAAACCATTCATAATCTCAAGTAAAGATGGGTTATAAAATTATTTATCCTTAATTTATCATAATTAACCCTAATTTAGTGTATTTTGAGATTATGACCTAAATATGCATAGAATGATAGAAATGTACTCAAAGTATGATAACATGCACATAAATGTAATGTTTTATGCCTTAAATTGCATTAATAATCATGTTTTATCATGTTAAGATTGCATGTTATCAGTGACGTGGCGCGATCCGGTGGCTTGATGAAGGAGGACCGCTGACACAAGAGATCACCCAATCGGACGGCTAGGAATGCTCGAAAAAGAAAGTGTGATATCTCATAATCTAGTCGTCCGATCGGGATGAAATTTTGAAGAGAGGCTAATCTCACAGTGCTCTTCCCATCTGTACGGATTTCCATCGGACCCTCGAAGCTCTCGAAAATCAATCTCGACCGTCGGATTGAGAGGAAGCCCTAACTCCTAAAAGTGCTCCTCCTCCACTTCGATTTTTCTTGTCTTTTGGCTCTCTCTTGACACCAGGTCACCAGCAGGAAAGGAGGAGAAGCTTAGGCCCAAGCTAAGCATCATCGGATGCTTGAGTTTGTTCTGGAGAAGGAGAACAAGAGGAGATCGTCGTCGTAGCGAATCAAGCACCACCCGGCCTAGGATTGGCACCAACACAGGGTTTGTGGGAAGATTCTGAGGAGGGATTCTCTTGTAAGCCTTTTCCATGGATAATGTAGGATCTTTTCTTCCATTCTAATTGTAGGTTATTGCATTTGCTTCACAAATCATACCAAACCATATCATCTATCTCCACACGATTTCACCTCTCTTATCTCTCCTTCATTTCTCTTTTCTCACCTTCCATCAATCTCTTCTCTTCCAATTCTAATCTCTTTTCCTCTAATTAGTACTACAGAAATATAATCTCACCAATTACATCCATTACCTCTATATAATTCACCTTCTAACTTCTAATATCCTCCACTATAGGAATTCACCCCTTCTTCTACTTTCGTCTCAACCCTCATTACCTAGATTCCCTGAGGATCGACCCTTGCTTACTACTGTCCTAAGTGAGGAATTATAAATGTATTGAATGAATTAGGACACACAACAACAATATAATCAACAGAGTTTTAGTTCATCATCCCTTACCACCTCGTGTGTTTGGATGCACTGTCTTTGTGCAAGACTATACTCCATCTCTATCTAAACTAGCTCCTTGAGCACTAAAGGGAGTATTTTTTGGCTATTCACGCACACAACAGGGCTATCATGTCTACTTCCCTGATACACGACGTTATATTACTTCCGCTGATGTCACCTTCCATGAAGATGTTCCCTACTTTTCTTCGTCTACTACTCCTCTCAAAGCCCTTATATCTCCCCCTGGTTTTCCCTCTATTCCTCCCTCCTCCTTGTCACCTTCTCTAGGGATCTCTACTACACCATCTACTCTACCTCTTACCTTGCTTACCTCTAATGATTGTCTACTCCACCATCACTTGTGATTCCTACTCCTTCATCTTCCTCTTGTCTACCCTTCACTGATCGGTCTACTCCTTTGGTTCCCTCTACTATGACACTCGACTCCACTCTATCCTCACCTGCCCCCACCACCACACCCCATGATCCACCTCTTGATGACCTTCATCATTGCCTTGCGAAAGGGTACTCATGCTTGTACCCAACATCCTATAGCTCACTTTGTTTCTTATGAGCGTCTTTCTCCAACTTACCACACATTTTCTCTTGCCGTGTCCTCTGAGTCACTACCCCATACGTGTCATGAAGCTCTCCAAGTACTTGAGTGGAAAACAGTCATGGATCTAGAGTATCACGCCCTGGTGCAACACGGTACATGGGACTTAGTACCACGCCCCACTGATGCTAACATTGTGACATGCAAATTGGTTTTCACCCTAAAGTCCCATCCAGATGGTACTGTGGCTCGTCGCAAGGCACGATTAGTTGCTAGAGGATTCACTCAAGCTCATGGCATTGATTACACTGAGACCTTCTCTCCAGTTGTTTGGGTGAACTCTATACGTGTTCTTTTATCTCTTGTTGTCAACCTAAAATGGTCTCTTCATCAGTTGGATGTCTCCAACGCCTTCTTATATGGTGATCTCACATAGCAAGTCTTTATAAAGAAACCTCCAGGGTATGTTGCATAGGGAGAGACTTCCCAGGTTTGCCTTCTTCGTTGTGCTATCTAAGGGCTGAAACAAAGTCCTCGTGCTTGGTTTGTTAAGTTCAGTGGTCTGCTCACAGCTTATGGTTTTAACCGTTGCAAGTCTGAATTAACAGTAATGCGCAAGAAAACATCTACATGCTATGTGGTACTTGCAATATATGTGGATGACATTCTATTGACTGGTAACGATGAGGCTGCTATCTATGCTACCAAAGGTTATCTTCAAATGCACTTTGCGATACGCGACTTGAAGACACCACGATATTTTTAGGGATTGAGTTTGCTTACCAATCAGGTATCAAGACCTATTCTGATATTGGATATGTTGGGGACAAAGGAGATCAAAAATCTACTACACCGTACTGCACATATGTAGGAGGTAATCTTGTCACTTGGCGTTCTCGGAAGCAAAAGGTCATTTCTTGTTCGAATGTAGAATCTAAGTATCAAGCTATGGCTGCTACCACTAGTGAAATGGTATGGTTGCAGTCTTTTGTACAAGACTTAGGCATCACGACCCCAATGCCTATGTCTATGCATTGTGCTAACCAGTCAGCTATCTTTATCGCTGGAAACCTTGCCTTTCACGAGAGGACCAAGCATATTGAGATTAATTGTCACTTTATTCATGACAAGGTGTTGATGGGAGTTATTTCTACACCACATGTGTCATCATCGGACCAGCTCGTCGACATCTTCACAAAGAGCGTTATTGGTGTGTCATATGATTGCTTAGGGTCCAAGCTAGGCATGTTTGATTTATATAGTCCAGCTTGAGGGGGAGTGTTACATATAGTTTATTAGAAGGTCTTAGATATAACTCATTATAAGGTGTATTGTACTAGCTCTTAAAAGAACTCAATACAATTGGGCTTTACCATTCACAGATTGAAATATGACAACAATTGTTACGCAACATTTGATATAGCTAGGACATAATGTAGGCAAAATGTAGGCACTCTAATGTACTTCTGTTAGCTAAGACATAATGATATCAATTCACCTTATCTCGATTAATTTGATCCATCACCTGTATCCAAAGAGATAATTCCGCAATTATGCCCAAAATCCTTTTAGGCGACTTCTTTATTGAATCTCTTTATTGAATCATGTTATAGACTCATTTGAACATTCATTGCGCATTTACAATTAGGATTCTGATAAAAAATTTAGGGAGAAATTTCTGCATAAACTTTAAAATTCCACTTTGAAATTGCAAAATGAAAAGTCCTTGATCTCATAATTAATTAGATCAATTTCATGGTATTTTTGGATTATTTATAACATATTTTCCCTAATATATCATCATTTAGGTATTAGATTTCCATTTTGAATCACAATTTGATAGACTTTTATGAATTTTTATCACTTTCTTGCACATCGTGAGCAATTTTATTTCTCAAAATTCTCTATTTCATTTTTCCATGGATTTAGATCTGATTTTGTGATTTTTTATTCTATTGAAATGTATTGGAGGTATCTTTTGAATCTATATGTTTCCCTAAATTCTTGCCCCAATATGTCATTCAATTTGATTGATTTCTAAGGCTTCTATAAAATAGAAGCCTTAGCTATTGCCCCAATCCAACCATTTCTTACTATTATAATAAAATTAATAAGTGATTAATGTTAATCATAAGGGAGTTTAGATTTTTTTCTAACTCATTGGCATGTCTTTTCAATCACCATATGATCACACATTGTCAGAAATGGCTTTTAGATAAACTTGCTTCCCTTTAAAATGGTGATATGGGATGGAGTCCACTGATATTGGTGAATGAGTGTCCCTAAATTTTTGTTGAGACTCCATCAATGCAGATTTAGGTTTTTGAACAAGTAATCTTGTTTATTTATGAAGATATAGGTCTAATTTCCTTCGAGATATAACTACCTCACCTTATGGATAAGAAAACTCTATCCCAAGGATGTAACGTAATGTTTGCAAGTTCTACATTTAAAAGTGGTGATGAGGATAAGTATTCATAGTGAAGATACCCATCTCATCATCATTGATGCATAATATATGGCATGTGAGCCATCCACACTTCCATATCTTGTTTATATTCATTAAATGAACTTTTGTTCATGATCATTCTTGTGCATTGTTTATAATAAAGTCCATGAGAATATGCAATAACTACATAATTATGATAAGATTATGATACATCACTAAATAGTCTTCAAACATATATTATCAACATTCCTATTAAAGAAATACTCGAGAAGGACATTGATAAATTTTAAAAGAATAGCACTATTCGATTTGACTCCTATGATGAATATGGCTCATCTTCTAGCTATTAGTGTGAAGTCACAAAGGTAAATAATGGGTGCTCTTTAGAGGAAGAATTCCTTGAATTAATCCTTATGCATCCATCCGTAAATGGTATTATACGTAACTATCAATCAATTTGATTCATGCTATAGTTGTGTATACAGTCCTTCAACTTGAGACGCCAAAGACATCTCATGGATGGATAATTATGTTTTGATTAAGACTTATAAATCCCTAGCTACCAGTCTTCAAAACCTCATAGATTGGAAAAGACATGAGGTCTTCATAGGTGATTGAGTCATCAAGATGGAGATCATCCACCTTCGTTATTTGAGGATATTGACTCAAAGAATGATATGTGGTTAAACCATTGGCTAAGGTAGCAGTTATATCCTATAACCTGCTCTCGATGATTTTATTAATGCAAAAATACTAACTCAAGTGACTAACTGATAACATGCTAAATTAACATGATAAAACATGATTATTGATTCATATTAAGGCATAAATGATTTTATTTCCATGCATGTTCTCATATTTATGTGTATTTTTCTATCATTCCATGAAAAATTTATTATAATCTCAAAAATACTTTAAATTAGGGTTAAATATGATGATTTAAAGATAAATAATTAATAACCCATCTTCACTTGAGATTATATAGGTTTTTAAAGTTAAAATAATGAGAGAAAATATTTTATAAACATTTATTTATATTTTTATTAAGTTAAAATCCTTATAAAATAAATGTATTTTTGAAATGGAAATTAAAACTCTCATTATTTATTAATTTTGACTTTTTAGAATGATAGATAATTAAATGAAAGAAATTTAGATTAATTTGGAGTTATATTTTAAAAGTTATAAATTTTCTAATTTTTAGGCTTTTTCCGGATTTTTCTGAATTAATTATGCGATTTTAATGTTAAAAATGAATTAAAAATAATGCAAAAAGGGTTTATATTTCGTGCGGGGCCACGTGGACGTGACGTGGCACTCTGGGTCACGTGGCAGCGCCACGCGGGCCCACGCGACGCCTACGCGGCGCGATGTGACGTGTGCATATTTATTTATCGTAAGTATAATGTTTATAGTACATATAAGCATCCGATAGTTCGGATTTAAGCTAACCTTCAAGTCCGTCACATATTAAAAACCCGACTGATTTCATAAATTTAATCCGTGTGTGACTAAGTTCCACGGAGATTTTAAATGTGCAGGTGACGGGTCGTTTTTGTGCGTCGTTAAAACACAAATACGATGGTCAAAAAAATTTATAAATCCGAACTCACAAAGACAAGATAGAATAATCAAGTACTGGGTAAGTATCGGGTCGATCCACAGAGAGCAGGGTTGACTTTAATCGCAAAGTTGACTTGGTCAAACTTAGGTTTAAAAGGAGTTTTAAATAAGAGAAAATAAGATTTAAGATATGGAAATGATATAAATAAGGTAAATAAGAAGTTTTAAGAATTGAAATCTCGGATTTGACAGAGAAAAGTCAAAAGTCAAAGTCAAAGCATTGACTTTGACCAGCAGTAGGTGTTCTGCAAAATCCGAGAATCAAACAGAGTCAGAAGATTACGAAAATTATATATTTGGAAACTAGAGAGAAAATGGAATTTATTGATATAAGTTTGGTAATTTTTGGATAAGAAATGGATTTATTATGAATTATTGAAAATCAATGATCAGAAAATCCCCGAAATAAACACCTCAGAGGAAATCCAAATCTTGCAATTTATATGTCAATAGAAAGCTAAGAACCAGAGGAATCCAACAAGACCGAAATTATTAAATTCTGATTTGCCAATTAAAAGTAATTGACCCCGAAAGTCAACGTTTGACTTCTGATGAAAGATGAACAGTCCGTGGTCAAACGTTAAATTGAAGGGTCAAATGAACTCAGAATTTGATGAAATTCTATCCACGGAAAGCTGATGAAAAGAGGAATCCAATGAAACCAAAATCAACTGATTTGGAATTATAATCAAAGAGATATCCTATTTTCAAAATCAACAACTTTTCGGATCGAAATTTGGGGAAAATGAAGAACACTATGAACTAATTTGCAAAATTAAACTTCTAAATCTAATAAAAACTCAAATTACCTCTTGATAATCGATGGAATCTCACTACTAACCCGATTACCACGAGAATTAAGCTCCAATTTGCGCGAATTGGAGTGAATTTGCTCGGATCCTTTCTCACGGACTTTCGGAATTCAAGGGGAAAATTCGATGAAATCAAGGAGGAATTCGCGATCAATCCCGCTCCAATCCCTTCGGAATCGAGTCTAAACGCGGGGGGATCACGATGAACTTAAGATTTTCCTCGAAATTCGCTTAATTCCTTCACGAATCAATCAAAAGTTGAAGAACAAAGAAGGGAAATACATGGTTTTAAAGAGAAAATTAGGCCCGAAATCGTGGCCATTGGAAGCGGTCGTGGGTGTCGGTTTGAAGCGTCGTGGGAGCGAGTCTCTGAGTGCGGCTTCGTGGCTTCAAGGCCACCAAAATTCCGCGCGCATTAGGCTTCGAATTAGCTCCCAAGAAAGCCACGATTTCCGCCACGATTGCCCACGATTTCCGCCACAATCGGGCTTTGATCGGCGTCGATCGTGCTCCATACACTCCCAGGAATGCCATAAGATCGCGACGAACCGAATCCGCGACGAACGCTTCAGGATCGCGATCGTGGAGTTCTTCCACGACGTTCAACCGCCGTCCGATTCTGATCTCGCTGGATGGACGATCGCGATTATCTGATCCCGTGCGCCGCGATCGCGATGTAAATCAGCCGTCCGATGATTTGATGCGAGTCTCCCGCCAGCCGTCCGATTGCGATCGCCTCTCGACAAAGATCAGCCGTCCGATCGTGATCATCCTTCCAAAGCCTTCTGTTGATGACGATCCACCGCTTCTCGGAATGCCACGTGGCGTTCTGAGAGCCTTCCGATCAACGTCACTTAAGTGCGTAATTGCGCACGTGGTTGATTGCTGATCGCGTGGACTCGGGTCCACGCGATCGTAACCGTCCGTGAGAGGATCGGACGCTCGCCGCGCATCCACGTCACCTGCAGAGTAAAGCCGTGTGGGAACATAGTCCCACACGGAGAAAATCGGAGATTTTGGCACGGTTAAATAGGGAAGAACATTCCCCTATTAACTAACATGTTAATCCTCTCTGCTCCGCAACACGTGGCGCCCCGCGCGGGCGCCCACGTGGCCTCGTGGCCACCTGCCACTTGGCGCGCCACCTGCGTGCCTCTTGCGCGGGCCAACCGTGTGCTGCCACGTCACCTGCATTTAAATCCGTGTGGAACATAGTCCCACACGGAAGAAATAGAAAAATAAAACGCGGTTAAATAGCCCAAAATATCGTACATATTAGCCAGTTCTAAGAATAGGCTTATATGTACGATAACCATAGTATATTGAATTATATGTATACGTGTCGCCACGTGTCACGCGTGGGCCACACGCGTCCTGCCACGTGGCCTCAGTGCCACGTCGTAACGGCGCGGTGGACCCGCGCGCCACGTGGCCTTGCTCGCCACGTCAGCCCCGCCTGGGCCCGCGCGCCACGTCCGCCTTCGCCTGGGCCCGCTCGCCACGTCAGCCGACGCGCGCCACGTCAGCTCCGCAGGTACGTTTTCCCTTTTTTCGCGATTTTTCTAACTAAAAACTTAAATAATTCAATTAAAAAAATCAAATAAAAATAGGAAAAATCAGATAAAATTTTAGAAATTCATATTTTTCAAAATACAACTCCTTTTTAATCCAAATTTTCTCCATTGGATCACAATTTCTTTTATTTTTAATATCATGTCATTTAAAATATATTTAGAGAGAAGAAATCAAGATGACTTATAATTTACTCAAATCATTTTTCATTAAACATTCCAAATCATAAATTCATCCTAAAATCATCCTTCTAAACATTTACTGAAGTCAACATGCATCTATAACAGAGATTAACTTCTATTACTTTAAACCAAAGATTAATCATCGATTAACATGAAATTATCCCTAATTTATGCATAAATATCAACTTTATTGAAATGACATGCCAATGGAGAAAATTCCTAAAAAGTATGATAACATGCATCATATTCACATAAAATAAGCATGAATATGAGTTAATTAGGATAAGAATTCAGGTTATAAATGCATGTTATCAGCAGGTGACGTGGCTGAAGGTGGATTGTCGGATCAAACGACGGACCACGCGATAGGCGTGGATCGCATGGACGCGCGGACCACTGATCACGATCATAAGCACGTGGCTTAAATAAAGCATTATAACGGTCGAGATTTAATCGCGCGGGGAGCATCTGGATCGTTCGATCGTGATCCAACGACGCAAATCTCAAGTGTTTTTATAACGCTCATCACACGACTTCATCGGGGCCGTCCATCCAAATCCAAGGCCGCGACATTTTCGAAACGGTCCACGATGAACCGTTCCATCGTACCCGTCGATCATTTCAATCGGACGGTTATGCCCAAATGCCCTATAAAAACAAGGTGTTCTTCCGATTGTAAGCATTCAAGTTTGAAATCAAGCAACTTGATCTGTTTAGACACCTCCCTTCTCGAATCTCTCAATGCCATCCTCTCCTCCACCCATTTCCGCATCCACGGAGCGCTTGAAGTCGAGATTTGGTTGAATAGAGAAGGAGAAATCGACGCTTGAATCTTCACATCGCGTTCTTCATGTTTTTGACGATTAAGAGGTTTAATTGTGTTAATTTGATCCCTATTTGGGATTAGTGGAAGCGGTTTTTGCTAATCTATCATCCATTCATGTTTAATTTCAATTTAGATTAGGATTTCAAGTTTGATTTAGTTTAATTTTCGTGTAAATTTCTATGTACACATTCGATAACTTCTTCCCACTTTGATCTTCAATTTCTCCGCAAAATCAAGATCAATTTCGATGATTCTTGATTCCGTGGAAGCGATTTGAAGTTATCTTTCATAATATACTATTTTCCCCAATTTCTACCATCGATTTATCATCTAATTTGATCAATTTCGAAGAAAACATCAGAAATTTCCTTATTTCCCTGTGGATTCGACCCTTATTTACCATTATACCCATCAATTCACTATTAAATCATCAAATTGGTAAGTTCAGAAATATTTTTGAAACGAGACCGTGTGAAATCAACGATCTTGCGGTTTCGTCTCGTCACTAAGTTTTGAACCACACTTTATGTCATTTATGAGTGACGCGGGGATGAAAGATAATATGCATATGATAAGTAATGATGAAGATTTTATGTACAAAGGATTAAAATATACTTCATGTCTCTAAGAGCATGTGATGTAGCTTTGTGCCTAATGGGTTGGCATCTCAACATGTTAATTGGGTTAAATCAATTCTTGACTGATTCATTTATATAGATATAGATATGTAAATCAATAACTCTATGGGCCAAACATATAAGGTCTATCAACATTAGTAGACATAGCCATAATTTTGAGGGTTTTTATCAAAAGTTTTCATACCCAATGTGTATAAATAAGAGGAGGACCATAGCTCTAAGCACACATCCAAACTTTGTGGGAAACTCTTGCCTTTATTATTTTATTCTTATGATGAAGAGGATCGAAGAGGAGATCTAATCGTCTAGTAATCATGTGGATACTACTAGAGGCTCAACACTTGAACATTTTTAAGAGCTCCTTAAATGAACCAAGTGTGGATTTTAATTTATACTTGATGATAAAATCATAAGTTCTTGGAACCTTGATATTTTGAATGTTCAATTTAATTTCTTATGTTGCTATCAATGTTTTGAGAGTCTATTGAATATATGAAGTTGGATCTGAGGTCAATAAGCCTTCCAAAATTTTGATCAAAATATTGAACCCATCGGAATACATTGAGTCGAATATTCAAAACTTTAAGGCACAAAGAACTAATGATCCTATTATCTAATATGCATAAAAAATATGCTTACATGGCTCACTTGAAGGAGTTCTTGAAGTTATTCAAGTATCCAACCTTTAGTAGTATCACACGATCTTTAGATAGTTAGATCTCCTCTTCAAAGCTTGTCACCAAGAGAGAAAGAGAAGAATGGAGAGAATTCTCACAAATCTTACATGGGCACCTTGAGTTGTGGTCGTTCTCCCCTTATTTATAGGCATTTGGTATGTGAATTTCTCATAAAACCCTCATAATTATTTCAATGTACACCAATGCTCCTAGACCTCATAAGTATGACTTTCTTGGTCCATATATATCACTAGTTAATAACTCTATAGACTCAAGAGCACCTCAAAATTTAACCTTTATTAATTATCTATATTTAACTCTATTATCTACATTAAGACATAAATTAATTAAATAATGATCAATTTAACCAAATAGATAAGTTGAGTTATCAGTCCATTGTGTGCCTACCTATACCACATACTCTAAGAGATATGGAGTGACTCTTATATGGAACCTTTCCATCATCAATTATTATGCATGTATAATCATTTATTTGCGCTCTTCACTTAACATTGATATTGTACTAGCGTGAACAAGCACCCTAAAGTTAGGCGTGCTCAAGTTGAAGTTGTTCAAGGATGGGTGATCTTGCTAGGAATTACAGTCTGGACATAGAGGCACCCAGTCTATATGAAGTACTAACGAACCCTAGGCATTGGGATAACTTGGGAACCCAAGAGGAAAAGATATCGGATACACAAATGATTTCCAAAGCCCTCAAGAGTTTAGATGCAAGAAGATGTTCTTACTAGTCACGTACTAGGGCGCTTGTAGAAAAACCAATGACGACGCGTACGAGGGGATTGTCAGAACTAAAGTACGAAGTGACCAAGGGAAAGATGACAACTACAAATGTTCTTATCTCGACTCCAAAAAAAACCTTTCATCTGTACGAGACTCTTGAATGACTTATGGTATGATCAACTATCAAACCCTAATTTGTCATGCAAGTTAGTACTAGAGCATAGATGAAATCATCAAGAACTCTTTTGATATTTCCATCACCTTGACTAAAGATTTCATTGCATCGCATTTCTTGAGTCAATCTTATCAAATGCCGAGGGTGAAGGATTCCATCTTAACACTCAATCACCTTCGAAGACTTCATGTCGTATCCAATATATGATGTTTAAGAGATCTCGTGGCTTGATATTCATAAGTCATGGCCAAAAGTCAAACCCTAATTGGTCACACAAGTTAGTACTAATGTGTAGAGAAAATCATCAAGAACTCGTTTGATATTTCCACCACCTTGACCAAGGTTTCATCACATCTCATTCCTTGAGTCAATCTTTTCAAACGGCAAGGGCGAATGATCCCATCTTGATCACTCAATTACCTTCGAGGACTTCATGACATATCCAATATATGATGTTTAAGAGATCCCGTGGCTTGAGATTCATTAGTCATGATCAAAACATGGTCATCCATCTACAAGATGTATTTGGTGTCTCAAGTCAAATGACAACATACATAATTGTGATATGAATCAACCTGATTGAAATTTAGGTATAATATCTTTCAATGATTAATATTGATCAATTCATTGACATCTTTATCCAAAGAGTATGCACTATCTATCCTTGGTGTCTCCACATTGATAGCTATAGGATCCATCATACTCATCATATGAGTCAAATTAGATAGTGTTATTCTATTTGTTATATTTTGGAGAATTTAATAGATATCTTTAATAAAGGGTTCATTGAAAAACTTATGACATACATGCAGCAAAATAGCCCTGGTCAAAATCGATGATCCATCTTGACTAGGAGTATAAATAGATATTTACGTATTTAATCTCTTGTATTTTGTCTATTTGACCTTTTTGTATAGGGCCTACTCAAATGAACCCGCTTATTTATGGGTATTTTCCAAAGATGAATTGGACCTTCATTTTTCCTAATGCTCATATCCCTCATATGATAGTCATTATCATATCTCTCATATGCTCATATTTTAAGGTTGATGAACTTACATAATAAGGTGTTAGACTTTTGTTTTTACATTAATAATTGTGAAAGGACCTAGTGGGCATAAAAAGCTAAAGACTAATAGAAATGATGTTACTTCTTTTTGTGGTCGAGCATTACCTAATGATGTCTGGAAAATAATTTCAGAATCCCATACAAGCCTTGTTGCTAATCATAAAGTAACTAATGTAGTGTTTTTCTGATACACTTCATAAGGCTCATCGATTCAAGGAAGGCCATATTAGTAAATTGATAACTATGAAAGCAAAGGCAATTAAATGCTTTACACAAAATGCATCAAAGTACTATTTTTAAATGAATGTCGAGCATACCTGGATCAATGCAAAGCATATAGTGGACTTATTCAAACTTGTCCCATCCATGAAAGATTACATTGCTTTCAGATATGAACATAATAGGAATTTTTAATGTTCATCTATGCCACCAACGTACCAAGGAGATCGCTCGTAAGAAGATTTCCATTTGGCTATTATCCCACACTTTTCTCCATGTCAATCTGGTATCCCTGATGGCATGTTTGACATATGAGCAGTAGAGGAAAAGACTTGCCTTGAGGTGTTACAGGGCACTAGTTAGTAGATGATTGGACATTGGGCGAGTAAATCCTTAGAATTGAATAACTTAATGGAAATCATTGAAGGGAGAGTATGTGGCACACTCTGCAAAAGGTGTTCAAAGATTTCATACTCCAAATGAATTTTTTTAGTATGTGTTTTCCACTTCCTCTAAATATTTCATGGTGACCTTTATACTCTTACATGTGGGTTTACATGGTTCAAAATTATCTTATTTTTTATTTTTCAAAGTTACTTCTTATTAAAATTAGTCCTCATTTCACTGTTCATTGAATATTATTTAAAATTAAATTTATTTTATTGAAAGAAAATATGAGATATATATATATATATATGATGTAAGGATTGTATTTATTTATTTTTACAGATAATTACTATTCTTATTAATGGATACATTTTCATTCAAGAAAGTGAACTTATGATATCCGAATGAACTTCAATACAAACAAAAACGAACTGAATTTTAATTTAAAAATCGAAATTCTTGAATATGTATCTACCAGCAGGGTTGCGCGATCATAATCGAGCGAGATCGATTGTCAAATGATCGCCGCCTCGATCGATCACATGGGTCCGTGCGCCGATCGATCGTCGCCTGATCGTCGATCGATCGAGGTCGACGATCATGATCGCAGAGAGAGAAAGAAGCAGGAGATGATCGCACGGTAACTGTTTGTCGGAGTGCCTCTGCAAGATTTCTTCCCTCTAATGGGAGCACCATGGAACTCCGTGAGCGAGAAAATTGTATCTGAATCGATCGAGCATATTTAGTTTTGATTATTCTCGTTTTCACTAAGATCTCTTAGCCTTACTAACATCTCACTGTAGAAAGCCAGAAAGTTAGACACACGGTTAAACAAATTAGACAAAGTTCTGTCAGCTGAGAACCTTATCTGATCATCCAGGTGGAGCTCCTCCATCGAAAGATTTTTTTACTTCACTTTCGAGAAGAGAATAATAATTAGCCTATAAGGTCTATCTGATTTTGATTTGTGAAACAACGTCCGACGAAAAACCTGCAACATGGAGAGATCCTCATCAACGTCGCCTGGCCGTGAGACATCAAGGCCCCTGCAAAAATAAGGGCAGGTTGTGCTTTTAAAAAGCAGTGACTCGTCACTTGAAGGACCATCCCCACACGGATAGCTTACTTCCAACGAATTCTGTTCTTGAGTTTCTTCTCTATTAGCCCGATTCCTTCAAGGACGTTGGTTATGTCATAAATCCTTCGCTTTTGTACCTAAAGTAGTTGGAATGAGAAGAACTGTACGGAAGTACGAACAAGCAGGAATATTGCACCAAAGCTTCGGACGAAGATATTCAGACGAAGCACGAGAGCTTCAGACGAAGCAAGAGAGCTTCGGACGAAGAAATTTCTGAGAGGAGAGAGCAAAAGATGGCGCGCGCGAGAGAGCGATTTAATTTCCAGGCTTCCGCGATGAGAGCGATTTAATTTCCAGACTTCCGTGATTTTAATAAATTTATTTATTTTATCGATCACGGCGATTTCATCGATCGATCATCGCTCGATCATCGATCGATCAGAAAATCTAGTTTTCTCTGATCGCCGATCGATCGATCGATCGTTGCGCAACGATCAGATCGGCGACTCGATCATGATCGCGCAACCCTGTCTACCAGCCAAATTTTGGACAGCGTGGCCAGTATCACTCCACTCCGATCCTTTCCCTTCCCTGTCGGTCGTCCAGGTTGTTGGGACTGAAATCATCACCGCGTTCACATGCGTTTAGCGTTTTCATCGTGTGCGTTTAGGATCTTCCATCAGACAGTTCATTATTTTTTCTAAATGAGGATAGCTGAGGGAAAGGGCTCAGTTCCGTAGAGAGAGAGAGAGACTGCGTTCAGTTCCTTACCTTTGAACAGATTCAAATCGATCATCTTCGTTTGCTCCCAGTTCCCGAGGCTCTTGTATAATCGTTCTTTATTTCTAAAGAGATAAATAGAGAGAGAGAGGAGGTCAATGGATGCATGCCCACTCACCATATTCATTTCTTCAATTAATTTGGAGAAGACTTCCGAGAAGAAGACGATGAAGAAGAAGGGGATACAGGCTGGCTTCCGCCGGCCTTAACTGCACGAGTAAATGTCATTTCCGGTAGTCATCGAGGTCACAGAGAGAGAGATGGTGCAGTAATACCGACAAGACAAGTCCACTGGAACATTAAACAGACCATTTATAACTTGTCTAGCGAGAGAAAATGGAGTAAAGACAGTAAACTAACTCAGATCATTCATAGCTTGTTGCTCTGCTTCTCTGTATACTCAAGTTCTTGAAATTCCCTTCCTTTTTCTCACATCCAATCACGATAATGGGCGACTGCCTCTGCAAGAACATTCGACAGACCTCGAACATTAAACCAGTTCAAGTTGAGAAGAAGATTCTCCCTCCTGCTCATGAAGATGAAGCTATCGTGAAGCAAGTTCACGTGGAGAAGGGATCAAATCCGTCCAAGTACCGTAGAAGCCTCTCCTTGACAAATAACAAAGTGAATAATTTTGCGGAGGAAGCGGAGATTTTAGTGAGACAATGGAGAACTACTCGGCATTATCGTAGTCGTTCTGCATCTGGGGTGTTTTCTCCTATAAGATCTGCGGGGAGCGATGAGAGAGAAACAGAGAAGATCGCCGCCATGAGGAGAGAGAAAAGCACGCAGCGTCCTAGTGGGGTGAACAGCGCGGTTAGTAGAGATTTGAGGAGAGAGAAAGAAGAGAAATTTGTTCCTCCATTGCCGCAGAGGAAAGTTTCTAGAGTGAGAAGCCCAAAGGGAACAACACTTGAGGAGAAATCTAGGTCTCCGGGGGAGGAGGCACGTAGATTCTATTGAGAATCCCTTGTTTCCTTCCGAATGCTTCATCATTCTATGAGGGAAATTTGTTTTCCTTTTAGATGCTTCTTGCTTCAAGTAATAATCGAGCAACCTTATTTTTTTCGTTCCATTTTTATAGTCAGCTTTCTTCTGAGGATTAAAACCAAAGACACTGTCCTTTGTTGGTCGATCCGATAATGATCGTTGGGACCATGATCAATCCTCTTTTGATCCATCGAACTGCCACTGTAAACGGTTTTTGCATGGCAACTAGAAAACAAGGCGATCCGATAATGATCATTGCGATATTCATCGAATCAATCGGAATCTATCGCTTTTATGACGTGATCAACATAGTGATTGATGCCCATCGATCAGATTGAATGTCAGATCATTAATCGATTTGATCATCCATCTGTGGTCTTCAATCACCATTCACAATCTGGTTTAAATCTAAAATAAATATAAAAATAGGATTAACGTTGAAAAATGGCAAAAATACCTTCAGGTCATCATTTTCTGGGATTAATCGATCATGAATTCAAGAATCAATCACCACTGCAATCGATCGTTAGACTTAGGTAACTGATTAGGAAAAAGCGAGAAGTATCAAATAAGAACTTTGGCATGCACTTTTTTTGAGATACTAAATTTGACAAGTTTATTTTGTAGCATCCAAAGATTCATTGCATGATTTTCTTTACTTTTGTGATAACCATATTTATCCATTATTGATCCTCAAACTTAGATATCCAAATCGATTAATTGATTTATGTGCTGGTACATTTCTTCAGAATTCTCTCTCATCAATTAAATGTATCATCATATAAAGGGTTTTGGACCACATTTCTTCTCTGACATTGCAATCGGCTATTCATTCACTCTCATTGCAATATATGAATACTCCTAGCAGAATGCGGCGCCTGCACGATGACAGAGAGAGAGAGAGAGAGAGAGAGAAGAGATTCAGAGAAATGGGGGAGAGAGAGAGATGATGAGAGAGAAAATATGAGACATTGGAGAGAGCGATGCTGGCCTTAGAATCTAGAATAGGGAATGGGCATACGCTGCTCCCAAGCTGTCGTATCCTTCTGTCTTCTCTCTCGAGTCTCTCTCATCCCAGACGCCTCATTCCTCCGGCTTTGAGGAGAAGCCTATCTCCCAAGAGGAAAGAAGACTTAACAGACTAGTTTGATCAACAAACACAGAATGCCAGTCTCGTTCAGAAGCAGACTCTCAAACGCGTTAACGATATCAATAAAGATACCAAGCATTTTTGCCCCTGTCCGGGCAATAATGTACATGTCGAGGAGCTCGAGCTCGATGAACTAGAGGCTCAATACGCCCCTTTACTTCCTCTCTCCTCTCACTCAGACTTTGCGCCTCACCTTCAGAGGATCATCAACGGCGATTCCAGCGCCATGTCCCTAGTGTTTTTCTTTCTTTCTTTCCTCCTTATTCTCTCTCTCTCTTCATTATCTTCCTCTCTCTTCATTGTCTCTCTCTCTCTTCATTATCTTCCTCTCTCTTCATTGTCTCTCTCTCTCTTCATTATCTTCCTCTCTCTTCATTGTCTCTCTCTCTCTTCATCACGCGGTCCTCCTTCCCCTCTCATCATTCTCTCTCTCTCTCTCTCGCCGGTGGACAGGATCACCGGATCAGAAGAAATCCCTGTGGAGGAGAGAATGCGTGACAGCGCGACGACGGAAGGCAAGGAGTTGGAGGAGCAAGGGCTGAGCTTCTCGAGCTCTTTTTCTTCTTCGCAAGCTCGGCTGTTTTCTCATGGATATCCTTCTTCTCGGGGCGCGGTTACATAACCTCTCCCCTCTCTGCCACCGCCTCCACAAGCTCTCCCCTCTCTGCCGCCGCGCGGGCCTCCGCCATGGCCTCCGCCGCCCGCTGCCGGTTCCTCTGTCGGTCCACCACCACGGCCGCCCCCTGCTCCGCCACCGAATCCGGCCTCCTCACCCGCAACACCTCCACTTCCGTTCTCTTTTCTGTCTCCTCCCCCACGGCGTCCCGGTAGCAACCCTCATCAACTCCGTCTCCCGCTCTCCCGATCTCATTTGCGGGACGGCGACGGTGACAAGGAAGTCGCGCTCCTCGTCGGCGTACAGGTCACCGACGGCGATGGAGCCGCGGCGGCCGGCGACATCGACGATCTCGGCTGAGGAGCTGATGGAGACGATGGGGTCCCAGGGCCGGGCGCACTCCAAGTCAACGCGGAGTTTCTGGACGACGACGCTGAGTAAGCCTCCGATGCACTGAGCGAAGGCGTCCTGGATGGCGGCCTCAGCCTCGATGAAGGAGAAGGTGCCACCCGAGAGTTCCGAAACGGCGTGCATTAGCGCCGCGTCGTGGTCCGCGCCGAAGCCGAACGCATGCACCGCGGTCGCGCCGGTGCGCGGAAGCAAAGCGCGGTAGTCGGGCGCGGGTGCCCAGGAGGAGGAGAGAGAGTAGGTGTCCTGGCCGTCGGAGAGAAGGATGAGGCTGCAGACGGTGTTCCTGTGCTTGCGGTCTTGGAATATCTTGAGGCCCTTGCGGAGGGCTTCCGCGATGTTGGTGCCGCCTCCTGCCGACAGTAAGTTGACGGCGTGGAGAGCTTGCTGCACGCCGGCTGCGGAGAGGCGGCGTAGCGGGAAGAGGCGGCGGGCGGAGGAGGAGAAGGCGACGACGGAGAGCCGATCGTTGGGGCCAAGGTGTTGGATGACGAACCCCATAGCGCGCTTCAGGAGAGCCAGCTTCGTGCCCGCCATGCTCCCGCTCACATCCAGCACCGTCACGAGGTCCAGTGAAGCTCGGGATGTCCAAGAGGATGCAGGAGAAGAAGAAGAAGAATCGCCAGCGGCGGAGGGGGCTTTGAGGTGGACTAGGACGGTAAAGTCGTCAGAGGCGGCGCTGCGGGGGAGAGCGGGGAACTCCAGACAGGTGGTGATCTCGACAGAGCTGGAGCGTGTGCGGTTTAGCTCTGGCGAGTTCGCCGGCGGAGAGTGCAGCGGCTCGTCGTCGTCGAAGAGGGCAGGCTCGCTAAAATGGTGGCGGCGGCGGCCGGAAACAGCAGAAGAAGAAGAGAGGAAGCAAGGGAGAGGACAGTAGATGGTCATGCGGCCGCCTTGCTCGTCGAGAGGACTGACTCTCGATCTTCCGTGGAGGAGGTCGGGAGCGGGAAAGGGGACGTTCTTCCACTTGGTGCAGCGGCTCGTCGTCGTCGAAGAGGGCGGGCTCGCTAAAATGGTGGCGGCGGCGGCCGGAAACAGCAGAAGAAGAAGAGAGGGAGCGAGGGAGAGGACGGTAGATGGTCATGCGGCCGCCTTGCTCGTCGAGAGGACTGACTCTCGATCTTCCGTGGAGGAGGTCGGGAGCGGGAAAGGGGACGTCCTTCCACTTGGTGCAGCGGCTCGTCGTCGTCGAAGAGGGCGGGCTCGCTAAAATGGTGGCGGCGGCGGCCGGAAACAGCAGAAGAAGAAGAGAGGGAGCGAGGGAGAGGACGGTAGATGGTCATGCGGCCGCCTTGCTCGTCGAGAGGACTGACTCTCGATCTTCCATGTAGAGAGAGACATTAAAAAACGGCATATTCTTGACACATACCCCCTTCGAAGAAAACAAATCCACATTTCAGAACGAAAAAAACACATGCTTATGTAACCGCGCCACAGAGATGCCCTAAAGATGCAGAGTCAGGTCGAGTTCATCAGCTATATCCTCCTTGCCCCGAGAAGAAGGATATCCATGAGAAAACAACCGAGCTTGCGAAGAAGAAAAAGAGCTCGAGAAGCTCAGTCCCTCGCTGGGCACGAAAAGGTCGTGCCACATGTTAACCATTATCTGCTAGAGCAGTAGAGATTCTTGGACTGCGTGTTTGCCAACATATCTGTTTGCCAACATAACATGTTTGTGCTGATATACTGGTTTTCCTCAACAAGCACTCGGATATTACTAAGATTGCATGATTAAAGCTTTCCCCCATCTTTCTTGAAATTTTGGAGGGATTTCTACCGAGGAGGTTGTGTTGTGCATGTAGACCTCTCGTTCTTGCCAAAAATCTTCACATGATGATCAAATGATTATAGAGAACTCGAAAAACTTGAAACACTGCAAAAATCAATGTTCTCCATGTAAGTAGATATGTCTTTGTCATCCATATCAAGGAAGATAGGAGGTATAACCCTATTTATTTAGAGAATCTAAATGATTGAAACAAATATGACCCATTCACTTTTAAAATTAATTAAGTTAAACTTTAAGAAATAAAGATTTTAGGATGGCATTAAAAAGATAGAGTGAGGTCTGAAGAATTTTAGATAAGATGAGAGAAAGATATTAGAGAAGAGGAGAAATAAAGAAAATAATTGGAGAGAGATCGAGAGAGAATATAGCTTACATGCCCTATCTAGAGAAAAATAATTATAAAGATAGGTTTGCGTAGCTTGGGGATATAGAATTAGAGAGGTAGAATCTGTGGAGAGAATTTGAGAGGGAGATTCCTTTCATATATGAGGTAAGATCCTCGGAGAGAATTCGTACATACTTGGTCACATTTTCCATTAAAGATTCTTCACACCAAATCGGTCGATTTAACATCCCGCTTGGGTGAAATTGCAATCTGGAATTCAACTTTGCCTACTGTTTGAAAGTTTCAAATTAGTTAGTACCCCGTGATTGTGAAAAAACGTTAGATAGCAGCTGTTCTTTAGATCTGCTTTGGAAGATTTGCTACATTTGCCCGCGGGGACACCCAGTAAAATTGGAACAATACAGAGAAGGTTAGCGTGGACCCTGCGCAAGGGTGACACGCAAAAACCGGGAGATGGTCCAAAGCAGATCTGAAGGACATGAATATTTTCATCCCTTCTGTGGTACTCATGTGAGTTGTTTCTAGCATTTTCCCCCGCAGATGCAAGGATCCTGATTTTGGATAAGAGGGCTTAGGCCGTATCCACCAGATCGCCCTATCTTCCTCTCGGCCATTCCTTTCTGTTCTGGCATATTGCACGAGATGATTCATGCAAAACTCGTTTTCAGCGAAGAAATCAGCAAGTTGAGTTTCAACATGTGAATACTCCTGGAAGTATCGTCATCCGGTACGTCATCCAGTACGTCATCCAGCCTGGAAGATTCCGGCGCCTGCACGCGGAGAGAGAAAGAGAAACACCCTCGTGGATCACGACGATACACTTTTTTTCAAGTATTAATGAATGAACAGTAACCGAACAAAATCTCAGATCGATTCCAGTCTCGAACGCCGTCACTTTCGAATAAAGTTTATTTTCGTCGATTAGGAGTAGGGTTGGGCGATCATGATCGATCGAGATCGATCGTTAAAAGATCGACGCCTCGATCGAGGTCCACGATCAGAAAAAGAGAGAGAGAGCAAAGGCAACTTGCCTTTGCTCGGAGGAATTCTCCTCCCAAGCTCTCTTCTCCGCAAAGGCATCTTGATAATTAATTACTTAGCAGAAAGAGGATGAACTATCGCTACTTTTCTCCGCTCTCTTCCGTTATGCAGTACGGTTTTCCGAAACCGAACCAGAAATCCGGAAACCCAACCGAGCCGTAATTCGATGTCGACGGTGGTAAGAAATTTTATAAACCGAAATCCTGTTTTATTGCGGTTCGGTTTCTGTTTAGAAATTCGATGTCGCCGAATTCAAAATCCCCTAAATGGAGTGGCTTCTCCCTCTCTCTATCTATATCTATCTATGGCTCACGAGTCACGACGTTCTCTCTCCCCGTCGAGTAAGAAGGACGCCCTCATTTTCCCGCCGTTCAAGCTGAAAGAACGATGCTTCCTCTCCCTCTCGACGGCTGAAATCTCCCCACTGAAGCTTAAGCTGCATAAAAATCGATTAGCATCCCCAGGTGAGGGGGTGATTCGGCTTCTGAGGTTTTTTCCCAGATTCTTCAAGCCTGAAGCTAAATAAAAGAGAAAAGAAGCCGAATTCTTTTCACCCTCCCATTCACACTAAAAAAAGACGAATATTCTTTCTGCCATTCTACTCTCCAAGCTCAGGAACAGAGGAAACCAATTATGAGAACGTTTGACGGGAGACATCAGGTCAGATTCCTGTGGGTTTTGTTTGAGCCATGTGACTCAGTAATTTCATGACTATTTTTTCATGGCGATCTCATCGATCGATCAAAAAATAAAATTTTCTCCGGTCGCCGATCGATCGATCGAAGAGCGAGATCAGATCACCGACTCGATCAAAATTGACCAACCCTAATTAGGTTTTCATAAATGGAGTCGTGATTAATACTCCCGAGGAAAACGTGGCCATATTGCACCGGCGGACAAGTGGCATAAATACACCTGAAAAGTACATCTTTGAAAAGAAAAATGGTACTCGATTTTTTTTTCTCTTTAGTCTTCTTTTTTGGTCAATCTAGACGTCACACTCGGTATACTCCTATAGTTGAGAAACAATGAAAACACGATACAAGCGGGAGAGTCCGGGAGAGAGAGAGAGATGATGTGATGGAGAAAGATGGAGAGAAAAAGAGAAAAGATGGAAGTGAGAATGCTGGCAGCTGGCCTTTGAAATCTAAGATAGGACATGTGAACGCTTTCCCGCCACTTGAAAGTACCATTTACTTTCAATTAATGGAAGAATAAATGTACGGCGTTCTAATCTTTATATATAGCGACCATTGACGGCTTCGTCTGTCCTCACTCTCCAACCTCTGACCCAGAAGCCGAATTCCTTCTGCCATGAGCAGGTTAGAAGAGGATCCTTTGTCCCCAGAGGAAGAAGACGTGATAGACTGGTTCGATAAACAAACAGAGAATGCCAGTCTCGTTCAGAAGCAGACTCTCCAACGCATTATCGATATCAATAAAGATACCGAGTATTTGAGCAGCTGGTTGGGCAATAATTTCCAAGTCGAGGAGCTCGAGCTCGATGAACTAGAGGCTCACTACACCTCTCTCGTTCCTCTCTCCTCACACGCAGACTTTGAGCCTTACCTTCAGAGGATCATCAATGGCGATACCAGCGCCATTCTCACCAGAGACCCCATCACCGCCATGGCCCTAAGGTATTTATTTCTTCTTCTACTTCAAACCATCAGTAGAAACCCTAATCTCTGGTTTCAGCACTGGAACGACGAACGGGAAAAGGAAGTACCTACCCTTTACTAGTTTTAATGCCCAGTCGACCCTGCAGATCTTCAAGCTTGGAGCCGCTCAAAGAGCAAGGTTAGAGAGAGAAAGAGAAATAAGAAAAAAGAGTATTTATGTTGCCAACAATTTTTTTTCTGCCGATAGCCATCTTACAAACCATGGTTGAGACAAATGTGGTAAGCTTTTGACCCTGACAGCTATTCATCCTCCGATTAGGGTTTTGCCCACAAAGCCAGGAGGGAGGATTCTAGAGTTCATCTATGGCAGCCCGAGGTACAAGAACGGTGAAATCTTCGTGGGCACAGCCACCACCCACTACTACGCTAGCAAGGAGTTCGACCTCAAGCAAAAATCGACCAAGTCCTTCACATTGAGCCCTAGAGAGGTGATTCTCTCAGGCGATTACAGGCAGACGACCTATTGTCATCTTCTTCTTGGGCTTCTCAACTGTGACAGCGTCGAGCTCGTCGCCTCCTCGTTCGCCTACATCATCGTTCAAGCTTTCACCGCCATGGAAGGGCTCTGGTTGGAGCTCTGCAACGACATAGAAAGAGGAGTTCTTAACGAGAAAAGAGTATCCTGCCCTAATATCCGAAAATCTCTGTCCAACCTCGTCAGCCCTAATCCGGGTCTTGCTCAAAAGCTCCGAACAGAGTGTGAAAAGCTTCAAATGGTCGGTTGGGAGGGACTAGTTCCTGCTCTATGGCCTAACGCTAAGTATCTCTGCTCTATAATGACTGGTTCCATGCTCCATTACCAGAAAAAACTAAGGCATTATGCTGGAAATGTGCCTCTAGTGGGGGCTGATTATGGGTCGTCGGAGGCCTGGATTGGGGTCAGCGTTGACCCTTTGAACCCTGTTGAGAAGGTGACTTTCACTGTAGTCCCTTCGTTTGCTTACTTTGAGTTCATACCTTTGACCAGGAAGCAGTATGGAAAGGGAGAAGGTGGGGAGATGGATTTTAGGGTTTCAGATGATTATGTAGAAGAGGAGCCTGTGAATCTGTCCGGGGTGGAGGTTGGTAGGGAGTATGAGGTCGTCCTCACTACCTTCACTGGTAAGGTTTCTCTCTCATTTTGCTCCTCTGTGTTTTTACCCTCGCGAGCTTCTTCTTGTTGCTCTGGTCTTGGGAGAGAGAGAGAGAGCAGTCTATCTCTAGTCCCTAGTACGGTGAGAGAGACCGAACTGAAGGGGCCTTTGAACAGGCCTTTACAGGTACAGGCTAGGAGACGTGGTGGGAGTAACCGGCTTCTACAAAAGCTCCCCCCAACTGGCCTTCATCTGCCGCCGGCACGTCATTCTCTCCGTAAGCACCGATAAGACCACCGAGAAAGACCTCCAGATCGCGGTTGACCGGGCCTCCCTTCTTCTTCCCCGCGGCGGAGCCGAGCTTGTCGACTTTGCGAGCTGCGCTCGACCCGGTGACGACAACCTCCATAGCGGACACTACGTCATCTACTGGGAGATCAAGGGCGAGATTGACGAAGCTCTTCTCAAAGAGTGCTGCCGTTCATTGGACTTAGCTTTTTTGGACTGCGGCTACATTGCTTCGAGGCGCGCGGGTTCCGTCGGACCGCTCGAGCTTCGCTTAGTGGAGACGGGCACCTTTAGGGAAGTAGTTAACCATTTTATTGAGAAAGGAGGAGCCGCGAACCAGTTCAAAATTCCCCGCTGCACCAGGAATCAGGAGATGATCCTGATGCTCGACCGCCGCACTCGGCTCCACTTCAGGAGCTCCGCTTATTCTGCATGAAACTCGTCATAGCTTGCTTGATTGAAAAGAGTTAATCGATCTGCTGATGTGTGTGGTATTATTGTTATCTATTCTGCCAGATTAATATAAATGGATTGGATGATGAAATATATCAAACTATAGATATGAATAAATATTCACAAACAAGACGAGAAGACCTTTACAAAATGTCCAAGACAAGCATCGAAGGAGAAATCGACGAATGAAGTTTGAGAAACAATCGGAGTCAAATAGAAGAAATTGTGATCGAACTCGTAATTTTTCATCTAACTGGCAAAATAAAATCTACTTAAATGTTAAAATGATGAAAGAGCCTTCTACTAACCTGGATTTGGGGGTGGATTGATCTAATTATCTTCGGATCGGGCATTCTCTTGCTCTATCTCGTCATCGGCGCTTCAAGTTTCAAAAGAAGAGTTCTCCATCAAAACAATAGCTACCGATGCAACTCTTGGAGTCAAATTGTACCGATATGAGAGTCGAATCACAATGATAATGCTTTTGGGGTTTCACTTGACTAGAACAAAGTTTCTTGGCCAAATTATGATGAAATTCAAAAAACAACTTGAATAGTTCTTCAGAGGGCGTCACGACGAGTTTTAGCCCGTTGGATTGGCTAGATGTAGAGGCGCGATGGCCACCTCGCCCTTTCAGCCTGAGAAGAGAGAAACTGCAAAAATTCCCGTGACACTGCAAAAATTCGAAGCCAGCCGATTGCATAGAATTCAAAAATAAATGCCGGAGATGGGTGGCCTAGGACAATGTCATTCGTCACCTTTGCCCTTGACCTCCACCACTGTTGATTTATAATCTAACTTTCGATATTCACCCTTCACCGAACTGCTCTACCGAGTCCAATGAAGTCACTTACCCATCTCTTTAAGAGGAAATGGGCAGCTGGGCGTGTTTGATCCCGATTCGTGTCACGGGAGGATGCCGAGTGTCTTGATTTGTCATCTTTATTTTCTCGCAGATATGCTTGGTGCATTAGGATTTGGGCTGGTGAACTTGGGGATCCACTTCAGTCATAGACAAAATAAGAAGCTTCTTACCCTATGTACAAGGTAGGGAGGCCTGTTGATGCAATGAATTCATCTCTACCCAACCTTTGCATGTGATCGTCTTGCATATTGAAGCCAAGGCAAGAGCAAAATTACTCTATTGTGTCCATTTAAGGGCAATATTTGAAAATGATCTTTACATAATGAATAAAGAGAAATTTGATATAAGGACATAAATATAAACACTACGCAAGCTGGTGCATGGAAATGGTCAATGATCAGCATGGAAACCACTTGGAAAGGATCTCAACGACTTTGGCCCTCAATGAAAGCATAAACAATGCTAGGAAGAGTGACCATCAAAGAGATCAACTTCTTCAACGGATACTGATTTCTATTGGTATCCCCCAATATCACATAATTAGTATCCTAGTATTCCGGCCAAGTCTCCAATGATGAATATTATAAATTTTTTCTAAGTTACCTATTTCCAAAATAATATTGTCATTAGCACCTTGTGACATGTAACCTGTAGACACCACATTACTTCCATGGGATACATGCCTTTCTCATCAGTACCACTCAAAAAATTTATCAATATAGATGGCAAAAATCACAATGCCCCTAGAAATGGTCTTCCGCATCATAGTGGTATTTGCAATGCATATGTGGTGAGCAGACAATCGAACTTCACAAACTTGGCATGCAAACTTTGTCTAAGATCATAAATGGCTCAACAAAGCAAGCAAACCTTTAAAGTCACCCCTCGAGAAGCATACCCTAGTGTCTGCTCTACAACACTTACTCTTCCAAGTCTCAGTATATAAAGGCATTAGATACATCTGGTTGGTGCCAAGACAAGCTACGATCAGCCTTTAGAGATAAAGGAACACGAAAGGAGTTGAGACAACATGAATTGAATGAAAGGTTGAGTGACATCCCAACAAGAAAACCCTCTTATAGGGTTTTGGGACTTAAAGGATCATTTTAATTACTAGCTATTGGCTAGTGACTTAAAGGTGCATTCATCATGATCTCACCAAGCATCCCCTTTAAAAATAACCAAAGAAAGCTTTAAAACCATTGGATCAATTTGGGCCATCAAATAGGCAGTTTTTTTTTGGCGATGGATGCCCACGTAGCATCGTGTCATGAAATCTACCATATTAGGGACTTTTATTATCACATGCAATGAGAGGTGCCTTAACAATAATGCTGATGGGCAGCAACCTTATATTTGAACCACATTCCTTCCACGACTTGTCATTTTTCAGATTAAGCGATGGTCACTGATTTGGATTAGTGCAAACTAATGACTACAATAAGAGTTGGCTTTATGATAGACCCACATCCATCAAATCCAATGCTCCAAAGTGATCTTGATGCAATCCACTAGTTGTGATGCATTGGAAGCTTTAAAGCAAAAAGATAGTCCAACGTTGGATATAACTCTGAAGCATTGGGCTATATCAAGTGTGTTTAATCTAGTTAGAGTCATGCAATAACATGCATCCATACTAAGAAATATATGATTAATTATCTACCTAAATGTGTGAATTATATCATGTTAATACATGTCTTAATCATATTTGTATATTTTACACATATCATGCATTTTTCATGTTCTCGTTTTGCATGTTTGTATGCATAGTTTAGAATAGATGATGTATTGGCTTCGTAAAAAGGGATGAATACTTTAAATCTACATATTTTTCTCGAATTATAATGATTTCAGGACTTAGGAGGATTCAAGGAAAACAAAGAAGATAAGAAGAAAAATTGATGATTTGTACATGTACTTTTGACTAAGTTTGATCTTTAAATCAAACTAGGTCAAAATAGTTTTCTTCTTATAATTAATATTTTATTTTGGGTTTTCTAAATTGAATGCTAACATTATTTAATTTTCTAAATTTTTCTATTAATTTCATTGAAAAAGGCCTTACATAGTGAAAGATTTGAATTTTTTTTGTAATTTTTTGGAATTATTTTAATGCAAAATTTTGCACGCAAGGGGAACCCACTTGGGATGCCTTACATGGAAGTGAGTGTGCATATGGTGCCCACATATGGGAAGTATTAGCTTATATTAATGGTGGCCATGGGGCCAAATAGAATTAAGCCACTTGATCTTTTATATATTGTGAAAATATTCTAAAATTTAATCAATATGGGACTAATATACATTGTTCTATTTTTTAAGTGACATGGCCACCTTTGGGAGTGTAGACCAATGGATTTAATTCCAGTTTTCGGATTTCACCAACTTGTAGGTGTAGCAACATCATGGTGGCTTGTGATACAAATTCAAACATCAAAATCAAAGCTATTGGATCCACTTGCTTAATTACGATAGTTTGAGCCGTCCCTTACCCTTGATCTTGTATTGGTAGAAACATGGATCGTCTATTCCACATTGTAGGCCCCCGATTTCATCAACAAATAGCTGGCACTCCTTGGGATATTTATTTGCATCAAAGATCGACAATTCATGATATTCATGTCTCTCTCTCTTCACATCAGGACGTGGCAAATCTGGAGCTTTCCGATTGTAATCGAACATTTTTTGGGTGATTTTCTTCACCACATTTGGTGGGTAACATGACAGGATCTTAGCCGCCAATCATCTCTTAAGATGATCATACATTTGGGATTTATTCATTCATTTATACAATCTCCCTATTAGGTAAGAAAAATTCTTAGAAAAAAATTCATTCTAAATTTTCTAATGACTTGAATCTCTTAATTTTAATGGATTTTAGACTCATTTATTCTTCTATAGAGTCCTAACATTATATTTAGGCCTTCTTTGATTTGAGGAGAAATTAGAGTTATTTCTTTGGTGACTTTCGGTTGATTGGGTATTTTTTGCACTAATTTATCATCCAATATCTTTATATTTATTTTTTCAATGTATATTATGTTAAATTAAATTTTAGGGATATTTTTTCTCCTCTAAATTCTCTCTATGAGTTTGCATTTGGTTTAAATCTAATTGATGCATAGTTTGATCCATTGGAAAGACCTACTCATCTAAATTCTAAAACAATACATCCTTCCTTACTTTTCACCTCATTTATCATCTAATTGGACCAATTCTAAGATGTCTTAAAATTACTAATTCTAAGATGTCATACTGAAATTAATCATCAACTATGTGAGTTTGGACATATTTTTTACTCATGATCATGTCCGTTAATGATCATATAAATCTGGCTCGTTCATATAAAAATGTTGAAAAGTGTTATGTGTGTGTGGCAATGTATTTACTATGCATGCATCATGCAAATGCTAAATAAGCATCGCATCAATGCCGCTCAAACCTCCTCCTATTGTTGTGGCTTGCTGGCTGCATACCACGTAGCCCATGTGTCACATCAATGGTTGTGGCCGGACACTCTATTTTAGCCATTTTCCATAAAAATAAAGTCTTAAAAATCCCTAAAAATGACTTCTTTCAAAATAAGCCTTATAAAATCAATATCTTTCAAAACATATATCCTCTCTCCACCAAATTTTATTTATTGGATCAGAAATTTAGTCTTCTATATTTTTATTAGTTTTTTTTCAAAATACAAAGAGAATGATATGGGTTTTCCACATCTTTCAATACATTGTCTAGATCAAAATCTCCAAATTTTTGTCTTCATTAATCAAAATTATATTTCATCATTGACGGAGAGGAATGGTACCATCCAAAGGAGAAGATAGAAGGGGTTACTAAGACAAGTGAAAATTAGGAAAGTATCCAGCAAAATATTATAAGGAAAATTCACCTCAATAAGAAGTGTGTGAGTGATTTTAAGTTTTTTAGAATGTTTTCATTTTTTGACTCCATTTTGTTAGGAAGTATATGGACATGTGACATCATGCATAATATCAAAATTGGTATAAAAATTTTCTGGGACTCTAGGACCAATTCAAAGGTATTGGCCATGCTTAAGATTTTCAAGGATGGGGGAATGTTGGGTAATTACTTTGATGATGAATTGGAAGACTTTGTGAAGTACTTAGGAGATACACCAATTTGACTTAGAAGATATGGTTAAATGTGGAAACTAAAAAGAGGGTCCTTGAACATCACAATGGATTGGGCCAAATGGACAAGATGATGGAATAGAGTGACAAAGATGATGAAGTTCATGATGTCGACAAAGAGAAAAAGGAGTAGGTGAATGATAAACTCAAGTAATAGTTGATGATTAAAGGAGATTTACAATCTTCTATTTATAGGGGAGAAAGTGAGAAAGGGAGAAATAAAGAAAATATGCTCATGGTAGACTAGTGTTCCCTAATGTGAGCTAAGCCCTCTAATATCTATATCTAACACTTACTCTCTAGCTGCAGCATATAGATCAAACATGCCTAGACTAGATCCCAAAGATTGATATGAGACATTAATGAGGCTCTTGGTGAAGACGTTGTCAAGCTAGTCTGATGATGACACAGTGGTGTTGAAATAACTCCTATCAACTCCTTGTCATGGGTAAAGTGATAGTTAAAGACAATATTCTTGGTCCCTCTCATAAAATGTCAATGTTTTTGGTAATAAAAATAGTCTCTTGATTATCATAGCACATAAGCATAAGCATCAAACTCGTGATAACCAAGTTTGTCTATAAAGTACTATAGCCATAGAATCTCATGAGTAGTAGTAGTAGCCATAGCTCAACACCCGACTTCTGCACTAAAACAACACATGACCTCATGTTCCTAAGAATGTCAGATGACTAGATTATGCCTAACATATGTGCAGTACCTTGTAATTGATTTCTAGTCTCCTTTGAACCCAATATATCTAGCATAAGAAAAGGCATTAATATGAAGATGATCATAGCACTAATATATAACCCCATTGATAGGGGAACCCTTGACGTATGCAAAAAATCTGTAATGTACCCACCCAATGGATCATGTGAGGTTTTTTTAATTGACTAAGAACATTAACACCATAAGTAATACCGATAGGAGTAGCTTTCAAAAATATTAGCCTCCCAGTAGACTACGATAGCAGTTCGCATGCACCATCAAAAGTCAATATCCCAAAACTTGGGTCATCCCTCCAAAGCTGATGGAGTTGGTTTACACCTATGTGACCCTATCACTTTAGAGAAGATTCACGAAATGAATTCATGCACTTTTTGAAAACATATGTACATGCGTCAAAATAATTTCAAGACTCACAAATTTGAATATTTAATCATGAATTAATTAGTATAATGGTGAATAAGGGTCAAATCCACACATAATTGGGATATTTTTCTAGATGAGTTCAAAATTTGATCAAATCAGACAATGACTTGAGGTGAGAAATTAGAAAAAATTATACTTCTAGAAAGAAAACTCCAAGATGAATCAATAGAATTGAAAATCACTCAATATGGATTAGTATTTGTAGAGAAATCAATGAGTGAAATGAAAAGAGAAAATTTGATTACAAAGATAAAGAATTTCACTAAAATTAAAAAAAAACTAATCTATGCATCAAAATTAAAATCTAATGTAATAGAAAAATATATTAGGAAGAAAAAAATGTAATCTAACCCAAAATTGCTCTCAAAATAATCCAATTAATTAACATATAAGGGCTTTTCATTCCGCGTCTTGAAAAACAAAAATCCATATTTCAAGCGGAAAATTATTCCTTCTCACTCAACAAAATCTTCATTTCAAACACTCCTTGCATGCAAAAATGAGTCTAGAAGAGGAAGAAAGCAAGAGATTCAAGGATTGAGATGTCCAAAAGCTTCAATTTATCGAAACATCTAAAAATATATTTTCCATAAAAGAAAGAAAGTATAAATAGGCCAAACGTGGGCTTGGCTCTTTGATCTGCCGATTGATCTTTAGTCGACGGCTCATATGAAATGCTTGGAGTCGAATCAAAGTCGTTAAGTCATGTTTGTTGAATTCATGATGGAGAGTTCAGATTTTTGCCACGCCATTGTGTGTATATGAATCATCATATAATGCTCATTGTTTGATCTTTTGCGAACACCCACAATGTTGCCACACATCTCTCACAGGAGTCCATCGAGTGCATTGAATTTGGACCATTATAACTCTCTTGATGAACGGTCTAGATTCACTTCGTTTAATAACACCAATTGTCACCCAACTAGAGTGTGTCGTGTACCCCCTACGTTTAAGTAAAAATGGAGGGTCACGATTAGATTGCGAGATCACACACTCTAGGATGGGCCACGTCACTTGCAAAAAATTGAAACATACATAGTCCCAAACATAAGGGTGACGCTTCATAAGTGGTTAGCTCATGCCCATAATGGAGTGCTTAACCACTAACTACGTGCGCAAATGATGTGCACATGCTGCAACACGTGGCACGTGCACAAGTCACCATGTGATGCCAGAACATGACTGTGCCATGAATATTGAGAGGGAATCTAAGGATGAAGACCTGGTGCAATCTGCTACGATGAAGATGCGCACTCAATGAATATGAAACCGGTTGCCTCCTCGCACGTCGTCGCTGAAGCTCCAGGGGGTGTGCCGAGTAGAGTCAATTCAAGAAACCTTCAGGCCCACGTCCACGCGAGCGTTGGGCCTCAAGTCGTCGGGGGTAGCTCGATGATCAACGAAACGGATTGAACCATGGTATCATCCTACTGTCTAACCTAGTCTATGCCCTGAAAGTGGTGGAAATAAGTGCGGGAAGTACTAAAAGAAGTAAAGCAACTTCAAATTCAAGAGAGGGAATGTGTGCCTCACCTACGAGGCGCGAGCCCGGTCGGTCGTGACGGGAGGAGGTCGTTCGTATGCGGCGCAGGCGATCAGCAGAAGTAAGTTGAATCTAGCGACGTCGTGGAGCGGCGGAGTCCTCGGCGCAGCTGCAATAGGCAAGAATGAGTGAGTGCACGGGGGCGACACGTGGGCGCGTAGACTGGTTCACAATCACGGGACATGGGCGTGCGACTAGGGGTGCGCGGGCTGCACAACCAGGGTGCGAGGGGAACATGACTGGGGCCACCAGTCTCGCGGGGTGCACGGTGGGATGCTCGGGATGCCCCCACGGGCGCGCAAGGCGCTCAGGCGAGCGTGTGTCGTGACGATTTATGCGGTCGTTGAAAACACACAATCATCAGTCAAATAAAATTTATAATTCTGAACTCATAATGACTAAAAATATGAAATCAAGTGAAGTGTAAAGATCGGGTCGAACTAGAGAGAAGACGGTTGACTTTAATCCAAGAGTTGACTTGGTCAAACTTTGGTCTAATTAGGAATTTTAAGAACTGAAAGTGATATGTAATTAATGGAAATGATATGAATATATTGGATAATATATTTTAAAAATTTTAGAAAATGATTTGATGAAGAAAAGTCAAAAGTTAAGGTAAAAGTGCTGACTTTGACCATATCTTGAATATTTTGTAAAATCAGAGAAGAAAGGGAGGTAAAATATTATGAAAATTAAATATTCAGAAACTAGAGAGAAAATGGAAAATTTTGATATAAAATTTATGATTTTTATAGAAGAATTGGATTTACTATGATTTATAGAAAATCAATAATCAGAAAAATCCCGAAATGAACACCTCAGTCAAAATCATGAAATTGACTAACCAAATATCCAAATCTTACAATCAGAGGATTCCAAAGAGACCAAAAAATTTTAATTTCACCTTTTATTTTAAGAGTTATTGCCACCGCAAGTCAATGCCCAAATTCGGATTGAAAATGAATAGTCAATGGTCAAACGTCAAATTGAAGGGCCGAGTGGTGATGAGATTTTACGAATCAAATATCCACAAAAATCTGATGAAACAACGAATCCAATGAAACCAAAATCGAATGATTTAGACTTAAGATCAGGGAGAAATTCTTGTTTCAAAATCAGCAAAAATCCACATTCAAATTTGGGCGAAAAGATGAAAATTATAATTTCTAAAATGAAATTACCTATCTAAATCAAATCTAAACTACATAAATTGCAAGGATTACGATCGAATCACACTACTAACCAAATTGACGCGAAGATTGGTCTTCAAATCGTGTAGATTGAAGATTATTTCTCCAATTTCTTCTTCATTGTGCGTTCGGCGTTCAAGGCGAGATTTTGATCGATTCTTGCAACAATTCGTGATCAATCATGTCTCAATATGATCCCAATTGAGTATAGAACGCATGGGGATCACGAAGAACTTAAAATTTTACTCCAAAGTTGATTAATCGCTTCACAATTCAATCGAAAGTTAAGTTACAAGGAAAGAATATCAATTTATAGAAAAATTGATGTGAAAAATGCGGGCCAACTGATTCATTGAAAGAACCTTGGATGGCTAAGATGGCACGATTTTGATGGCCCACAATCCCGCAATTCCTTGATTATCGTCTATCCAATCTTGATTCGTGTGTCCTTGAGAAGCCACGTGTTGCTCTATGAGTCACCGCATGCGCGAGTAAATCGTGACCATTGGATTCCACTTACGCAATCAACGGATGGGAAATGCGCACGTGTGTTGTTGGTGATCAGGTGGATCCGATTCCACAAGATCGACGCTTGTCGATTGGCGTGCATTGATCTGACGAGTCTCGAGCTGCCACGTTACCTGCAAAGAAAGAAAGGGAACATAGTCCCACACGAAGAAAAAGAGGCAAAGAAGACGCGTATATTAGGTAAGTTAGTTATAAAGGTTGTGTCATACATATGAGCCTAGTACGCCCCCCTATCTCACATGGGCCCACTAACCCGTGGGCCCATCAAATGCCAGCCCACTTGTCTCATTGCGCCATGTAGGCACCTGCGTGTGTCCGTGTGGCGTTGCCACGTGTGCGCACCACGGCACTGTTGGGATCTGAGGTTGATAACTTTCTGAAATTTTGATCAAAACATCAAATGCAGCGGAAAACATTGAATCAGACATTCAAAATACCAAGCCACCAAGAATAGATGATCCTATCATCTAGTATGAATGAGAAAACATACTTATAGGGATTCCTTGAATGAGTTCTTGAAGCTATTCAAGTGTTTAGCCTCTAGCGGTATCCACACGGTATCCGGATGGTTGGATCTCCTCTTCAAAGCTCTTCACCAAGAGAGAAAGAGAAGAAAGGAGAGAATTCCCACAAGGCTTGCATGGGCACCTTCAGTTGTGGTCGTCCTCCCCCTATTTATATACATTTGGTATGAGGTTTTTTCATAAAAACCCTCATAATTATGTCTATATCCATCAACATCCATAAACCTTATGTGTGTGACCCTCTAGGTCCATATATCTCACTAGTTAATAACTCTATAGACCAAATAACACCTTATTGGTCAACCTTAATTAACTATCTACATCCACATATAGATTAATTAATCAAGTATCGATTTAACCCAATCGATAGGTTGAGTTGCCAGCCCGTTGGGTCCCAAGCTACACCACGTACTCTAGGAGATATGGAGTATGTAAGAACTCGCTTATGGAACCTTCCCGTCATCGATTACCATATATGTATAATCCTTCATCCACATTAGACTCATGAATGACTTAGGGTATGGTCAAATATCAAACCCTATTCAATCACTCAAGATAGTACTGATGCGTGTAGAAATCATCGAGAACTGCTTCTTCGATATTTCTACTACCTTGGCCAAGGATTTCATCGCATCTCATTCCTTTGAGTCAATCTCCTCAAATACCGAGGGTGGGTGATCCCATCTTGACCACACAATCATCTTCATGGACTTCATGTCGTATCCAATATATAACGTTCTAGATATCCCGTGGCTAGGGATTCATAAGTCATAATCAAAACACGATCATCGATCCACAAGATGTCTTTGGTGTCTCAAGTCAAAGGACCACATACACAATCATGACATGAATCAACCTGATTGACAGTTAGGTATAATACCATTCAGGGATTCATACGGATCAATTTAGTGAACTCTTTCTCCAAAGAGCACCCACTATCTATCTTTAGTGTCTCCACACTGATGGCTATAGGATCAGCCATACTCATCATATGAGTTGGATTAGATAGTGCTATTCTTTCCGGATAATTCGATGTCCTTCTCGAATATCCCACAAATAGGAATGTTTAGAACATATGTTTAAAGACTAGTGATCACTATATTATGATCTCATCATAATTCACTTAGTCATTACACATGCTCATGGACTTTATTGCAAACATCACACAATAATGACAATTAATAAATGTCATTTCAATAAACATAAACAAGATACATGAAAGTAAGATTGGCTTATAGGCCACATAATATCCATCAAGCACGTCAGCTTCGCAGGTCCCTCGCGAAAATATAAATCTTTTTGAAATTTTTAATACAAAATTAAATCCAAAAAATACCTGAAAAATCAAAATAAAATCTAGAAAAAATTAATATAATTTAGATATTTATATTTTCATTTATATAACTCCTTTTTAACTCAAATTTTCTCCATTGGATCACAAATTTCTTCATCTTTAATATCATGCCACCTAAAAAATAAATCTAAGCCAGAAAATAGGGTGAATTCAAAATAATCTTAAATCAACCATTTAAAATCTATTTTGCTTCATCCCATCATTCCTTTCTTGAAATTTATTCTTTTACTCATATACTAAAGTCAAAATAAATCAAGGAAAGTGGTTAATTTCCAATTATTTAACTTTGAAAAAGATCAAACATCAATAAGACACATAATTAACCCTAAATAATGCAAAAATATAAACTTTAGTAAAATGGCATACCAATAGAGAAAATTTATAAAACTATGATAACATGCATCATAATTACATAAATTAAGCATGAATTTTAGTTAAATAAGATAAGAATTTAAGTTAAATATGCATGTAATCAACGTGCAGGGGCCACGCGGATTGAGCACGCTGGGGCGCCGGAGGCGAGGAGCGCTGGGGAAGTGGAGGCGGTGAGCGCGGGGGCGCCGGAGGCGGGACAGAGCACTCAGTTAAGTGGGAGAACGCTCCTTATTTTCTCAAATGATGGCTTGGGTTTGGGGGGGGTCCCTTCCCCTCTTACAGAGCCCAAGATGGGCCGAGAGGGGAAAGGGCCTACTTGAGGCCCATGAACCTAATAGCCCAACATAAAATAGAATAAAAGGTCCACAAAGAGTGTGCTGCTTAAGTGGAGTCCGAAAGGGAGGGTTCACTAAGAAACCCAAAGGGAAAGAGAAAGATAAACGAGGATTCGCTAAACAGGTGCGGTTCAAAAATTTCATAAGCAACAAGGAAAGATAGGTCCACGTGCGCGAGCTCGGAGTGTGTTAAGACAAAGTCCTCAAGCGGTGTAGCAAAAATCGGCATCCTTCGTCTTCGATTGTCATAGGGGCTGGACGCGCATGGGTGTTGACTCCTCCGACTTCATGGTGTCGTCCCTGGGTGGCAACAGGGGTCGTATGCCACCACCATGTGTTAATGACGAGACTAAATCATATGGTCGTTGATTACACACAATTTAGTGTCCAAACAAAGTCCTAAACTTACCAATTTTTTATTAATCAATTTAATTAATTAGTATAATGGTAATTAAGGGTCGAATCCACGGAGAATTAGGGAAATTTGAGATATATCTTTGAAATTCGGTCAAATCGGATGACGAATTCAGATTAGAAATTGGGCATTTTAGTACATTAAGAAAGATAACTCAATTGCGAATCCTCGGAATAAAAAATCAGGTGATTTGGATAAGAATTCGCAGAGTAATCAAAGTTTGAAGTTTTGAGAAAATTCGTATCGTGAAATTGATTTAAAACAGAAATTAAAACAAAATTAAACTTAATCTACGATTCAAAATGTAAAATTTACACTAAATGATGAAAGATTAAGATGAAAACACGCAATTTAACCCAAATTAGCCTTCGAAATGATCCAATTAATCGCCGGATGCTTGGCTTTTCATTCCGAGTTTCCGAAGACGTAGTTTGAAGTTCAAGATGTGAATTCTTCCTTCTCTCTCGATCAAATTTTGATTTCAAGCATTCAATGGATGCGGAAATGCATCAAGAACACCAGGAAACAAATGGCACATGAAGTGACAAAGTAAACAAGTCAAATTTTCTGAAAATCCACGGGCACGTTCTTCCGTCGCGAAGAACTGCATTTAAAAAGGTAAGACTTGAGCGCAACGGTTGGATGAAGATGCTCCTCACGATCGACGCCTCAGATGACGCGTCCATCGGACGAATCGTCGCGATCGTGTTAGGAGCGTTCGACCGCTGATGAAGGGCCGAGATCATCCCTTTTGTTTTAATTTGAAACGACGCATCATTTGATCCTCCGTTGGATCTTAATCCAACGATCGTGATGCTCTGCAAGATCCACCGATCGCGATAGATCTGAACCGTTATAATTCATGTGATCGATGGTCACGATCAACTCACTTAAGTGAGTTTTTAACGCACGTGTTTGATCTTTGATCAGGTGGACCTCGCGTCCACCGCATCGGCGCACACGATTCATCGCGCCGACGATCCGATGCACTGGATGCTGCCACGCGTCCTGTAATCAAAACAAAACGAAGTTTAATAGTCCCACACGGAGGAAATTAACGGATTTAGTCGAGTATATAACGTGATTCATATATGTACATTAGCTTAAATCCGAACTATCGGATGCTTATATGTACTATAACCATTATAATAATAGTAAATATAAATATGACGTCACTCGTGCCACGCAGGCACTCGAGCGCGTCCACGTGGTAGAGCCATGTGGCCTTGCATGCCACGTTGCGTCCACGTCGGCTCACGCCACATTAACACCCTTTTTGCGATTTATTTAAACGTTTTAAATACTAAAAAAATCAAAAATAAACTTAAATAAAATCAAAAAAATTCCAGAAAATTCTATAAAATTGGAAAAATCATAACTTTCAAAATATAACTGCAAATTAAGTCAAATTTGTTTTGTTGGATCAGATATTGAATAATCTATCATTATAAATATTCAAATTATTAAAATAATAAGAGAATAAATTTTAATTCATTTAATACATTTATGTATCTTATAAAATAACTTTATAAAAATACATAAATGTAAATAAAGATCTTTTCTCTTATATTTTCATTCTCAAAACATGATTACAATCTCAATTATAATTAGGATTAAAGATTCTGAAGTTTAATTATGTATAAAAATCCATAAATTGGTATATTTTAAGATCATAACATGAAATAATATAAAATGATAGAAATATGCTTAAAATATGATAACATGCATATATTTAGAATGATTAATGCCTTTAATTGTATTAATAATCATGTAATTTCATGCATAAATAGCATGTTATCAGTTAACACATAAACGCACTCACCACGTCATCTACCATATATTGTGCGTACATAAAAATCAGTTTTATGTTTTAAAAGTTTCAAAAAAATTAGAAAATTTTTAGAAAAATCCCTAAAAATTAAAAACTTCATAACTTTAAAAATACAATTCTTTTTTAATCTAAATTTTTTTTCTTGATCATAAATTAAATAATCTATTATTATAAAATTTAAATTTAAGAAATAACAAGAAAATAAATTTTATCTCAAAAATATATTCATGTTATTATGAAAGATAAAACTTAAAAAATGAATGAGTGCATATAAAATGTTTTCTCTCATTATTTTGCACTTAAAATTCAATCATAATCTCAAATTGAAAGTGGGAATAATCTGTTCTAAAATATCACTTTTAATTATGCATGATTATCCCTAAAATAGTATAATCTGAGATATTAACTCTAAATTGGATAGAATGATAGATATGCACTCAAAGTATGATAAGATGCATAAGAATTGAATCTTTTATCCCTTAATTTGTATTAATAATCTCATAATTACAAGTATAAGTTTCATGTTATCAAATATTAATGTCATAATTCCTTTAAGGTAAGACTAGATCACTTGATTAGTAAGAAAACTAAATCCTAGTGAAATAGCATGGTATTGATAAGGTGTGTTTGATTTTGAGGTCGAACAAGCTCTTGAAAATTTTTAATCAAAATATCAAATGTAGCAAAATACATTGAATCGAATATTCAAAACATTGGGGCACCAAGAACATATGATCCTATCATCTAGTATGTATGAGAAAACATACAGGGTTTCATTGAGAGAGTCCTTAAAGCTATTCAAGTACTTAGCCTCTAGCGGCATCCACACAGTCTCTAGATGGTTGGATCTCTTCTTCAAAGCTCTTCACTAAGAGAGAAAGAGAAGAAAGAGAGAATTCCCACAAGGCTTGCATGAGCACCTTGAGTTGTGGTCGTTCTCCGCTTATTTATATCATAATGTGTTTATATCCACAAATATTTATAGACCTTATGTGTGTGACCTGTTAGTTTAACCTAAGTTTGATGCTTTACTTAGGTGTGTATTTAATGTTTATGAAATAGTATCTTGAGTAGTGTTTAAACTTTGATTAATAGTTGTTTGTCAAAATGACTTGAGAAAGATATGTTTGTGTTAGTGCGAGTGCGATGGGATCGATAGATTGACCCTCGTCGATCTCGGAATGCAGACATCGCTACGAATTAGAACGGGATTACCTAATCTATAATCTACTATTAAAATATTTAATTAAGATCTTTTGAAGACAGGATTTAAATCTTTGTAGGACCATGAATTATTCTTACAAATTCATAGTATTCTTATTTATTTGCTTAGTCATACTATTATTTTCTTTTATTTTATTTTTAATCATATGTCTTCTTATATATATATATATATATTGTCATTACTATATATATATATATGTATTTATATATGTATATACATATATTGTCATTACTGAATTTTTATTACCGTTGTATCTGATTTTTTAATGCTATTTTATTTTCAGGTAGTTCCTTTAATTGTGTATATATCCAGAAAACCCAATAAAAAGAAAACCGAAAAACAAGGAAAGGGCACACTCTCTCTCTTGCGTGAAAACAAGTTCAAAAAATTAGGGCTTCAGCTCCAGCGATTTTTCCTCTCCAGCGACGAGGAAGAAGTCGAGTACGAGAATACGACGTTGGTGAAGAAAGCGATCTTCAGCGAGTTCTAAAGGGAGGCGACTGTACTTCCATTGGAAGCTCTCCCTCTTCGTTGAGCTCTCTCTCCTTCTCTCTTTCTGTGGGTGTGCGTTCTTGAGGATCAAATTTTCTGATTTCATTTTTTATTTTTTGTTCTCTGATATTTTTTTGGTTTCATTTCTCGGTTTCTGAAATCTCGGTTCTGTTTTTATTTTTCGTTTTTGATTTCCTGATTTCGTGATTATCGGTTCTATTTTATTTTACGATCGTTGTATCTCAGATTGATTAATTTTCCGAGTTTTTCGATTTCGACTCTTTATTTCTGAGGAACGGTTTTTCGTTTTTCATTTTCGATTTTCTGATTTTTTTATTTCTTTGTTATTACTGCCTTGTTTTATATATATATATATATATCAAATTTCCAGGTGTTGTACGATTCATCAGGTAAATCTGTGCATTACAAGAAAATTCAGACAGAACTCCGTCGAATTTTGTTTTATTTAATTTTCTGATAGTTTAGGTTAATTTGTATAGGTTCATTTCCATCCTTTCAAAGATAGATTAATCTAGTTTAATCTTTATTATCATCTTGAAAATCTCTATTTCCTGATTCAATTACTTGGTTGAGATTTTTTCTGAATTAGAAAGAAAAATTAAGGTGAGTATCGTCAAGGTAAAATTGCAAGTAAAGTTTTTATTTTATTTAAAGATATAGGGATAGGCACTGTTATTGTTGTACGTGTATCAGTGTTACTTTTCAGGTGAAAGTCAACTATCAAAGTCAACAGAAAGTCAAATTCACAGGCAGCAGTCAAAGTCAACCAGAAGCAGTCAAAGTCAATAGAAATAGTCAAAGTCAACCACAGAAAGTCAAAGTCATCTAGAAGCAGTCAAAGTCAACAGAAATAGTCAAAGTCAACCACAGAAAGTCAAAGTCATCCAGAAGCAGTCAAAGTCAACAGCAGTAGTCAAAGTCAACAGAAAAAGTCAAAGTCAACCACAGAAAGTCAAAGTCAACCATAGAGCATCAAAGTCAACCATAGAGCATCAAAGTCAACATTAGCTGTCAAAGTCAAATCAGTAAATCAGGGGGTTATATTCATTTGTTTTATTATTAATAAGTTTTTAAAATATTTATCTTGTTACATCATTTGTTATAGCTTTGTTCTGATTAGTTTAGTTTATTTTAGTATTGTCATTACAGCCTTCTATTTTATAAGTTTAATTAAAGTAATAGGATAATTACATAAACCATCACACCTTAGGTGGACTCTTGGCGAGTCGTAGTTACCCGTGAGGGTAAGGGGGAGATTCCTTGGGAATCGTAGTGAGTCAGGACGACTCTTGGGAGTTGACTGGATAGTCAACTTGAGGGATACTTGTTCTTCACCTTGCAGGATCACTCGGACTCGAGGACGAGCAACTTACTTGGTGCGTGCGTGGATCGGTGCCGAGACTCGGTGACTACAGAGGGGCAGGCCAACCCGAAAGAGAGTAGGGAGCGGCGCGCGGAGCTCTGGGAGTCGGCCCGGGGGACAGGATGAGTGGACGGGTACCGGAGGACGGCGACGAAGTTAGGTCACTAGCCGAGAGTGTGAGGGAGTCAGATCGAAAGATCGTGTAGAACTTTTGATCTGTTAATCCCGGCCAGCTAGTAGTTACTACTAGGGGATTAAAAAAAGGGGTGAGGAGAGACTCTAGGGGGACTGTCTCCTCCTGGGACTGGCGCGGGGGTCTGGAACCTTGTCCAGTATAAAAAAATCTGGCCTACGAGTGACGTAATAAAGGTGAGAGATAATCAACGAATTGAAAAAAAATAGAATAACATAAAGATTAAAAAGAAACTCTAATTCACCCCCCTCTTAGTAATTTCATCATCTCATTAGGGAATTTCATGACCCTCTAGGTCAAGGCAGCTTTAGCTGTGAGAGGTCCATCTCGACCTTCACTTCGAAGAGATCTTCCGCTACAGGAGATTCGATAAAGGTTACGAAGTAAAGGTTTATATATCTCACTAGTTAATAACTCTATTATCCCAATAACACTTTTTTAGCCAACTTAATTCAGTATCCACATCAACATACAGATTAATTAATCAAGGATCGATTTAACTCAATCAATAGGTTAAGTTGTCAGTCCATTGGGTGCCAAGCTACACCACATACTCTAAGAGATATGGAGTATGTAAGAACTCCCTTATAGAAAATTTTGATCATAAGTTACCGTGCATATATAATCTTTCATCTATACGAGGCTCATGAATGACTTAGGGTATGCTCAACAGTCAAACCATAATCGGTCACTTAAGTTAGTACAGATGTGTGTAGGAAATCATCAGGAACTCTTTCTCTAATAATTATACTACCTTAGCCAAGGATGTCATCGTATCTCATTCCTTGAGTCAGTCTCTTCAAATACCAAGGGCGGAGGATCCCATATTGATCACACAATCATCTTTGTGGACTTCTTGTCGTATCCAATATATGACGTTTTAGATATCTTGTGGCTAGGGATTCATAATTCATAATCAGAACATGATCATCCATCCACAAGATATCTTTAGTGTCTCAAGTCAAAGGACCACATACACATCCGTGACATGAATCAACATGATTGACAGTTAGGTATAATCATAATTGAGGAACTTATATGAATCAACTCAGTAAACTCTTTCTCCAAAGAGCACCCACTATCTATCCTTAGTATCTCCACAGCAATGGATAAAGGATTAATCATTCTTATCATATCAGTCGAATCAAATTGTGTTATTCTTTTGGGATAATTTAATATCCCTCTTGAATATCTTACGAATAAGAATATTTAGAACATATGTTTAAAGAGTAGAGATCACTCTATGATGATCTCATTATAGTTCATTTAGTCATTGCATTTGCTCATGGACTTCATTATAAATATCACACAAGAATGAGAATGAATAATTTTCATTTGAATGAGCATAAAAAAGATACCTAGAAGTATGATTGGCTTATAGGCCACATAATATCCATTAATCTCTCACTTGGACTAAAGCCAATCACCCTTTTGCATCAACCCGATAGTTGTGCAATGACGCTAAAAACTTCTTGAGCTTTGTTAGTGGATTTGTATTATTGTTGGTTGATGGAACTCTTTCTACGACTATATCTCCTTTAGCAACGATCTCCCTAGTCAAGTGAAAGCGCCTCACAATATACTTAGACTTCGGATGAGACCTTGGCTCTTTTGTTTGTGATATCGTATCATTGTTGTCACACAACAATGGAATAGGGTCTGTGATTGTAGGGATGACGCTAAGGTCTATGATAAATGATGATCTCGATTGCGTGTCTTTTTCATTGTTGGTGTGCGTCGATTTCATGTAATAAAATGTATTTTCCTGCTTAGTGTAGTGTCAGCAATGGTCGAATCCATAGGGACCTAAAGTAATGAGATTATGTGTTCAAAATAAAGATGAAGGCAGAGGAAGATGTGTGGGTTTAAATATAGTACGTGGAAGTGAGTATGAGAAATGCACATGGAGATGATGTCAAAGCTACTATAATAAAATAAAAACAAACAGTACATGGATCCTAGGGTTTGATTCTATAGAGGGATGAAAAAATCCAATCATTAAAATCCTCTTTCAGCTCTATTCTTCGATCCAAGGGTATAGAGGGATTGAGGGTTAAAAGATAAATCTAACCATAAAATTTCAGCTCAAAGCTCTGTCTAGATCTTGAGATATCATGATTTTAATTTCAAGAAATCCTAGTCGTTGATTGAGATCCCGTAATAAGAACGTGCCAATTGGCACCCTCTTATTGTACCCAAATAAGGTGTGCCAGCCTTTATATGTGCGTAGAAGATTTTCTTTAACTTTCTACTTCAAAAAATAAAAGGGGGTATTTTTTATAAAATAGTCAATAATTGGAAAGAAACTCTAAAAAATTTAGAAAAATTCTAGAAAAATATATAAACTTATAAATTAAATATCTCACAAAATATAACTCATTTTTCTATGAAATTTTTTCCATTAGATCAAGATTTTAATCATCTATCTCTTCATCCAAAAAAATCTAAAATCATGAGAAAAAATTAAGGTCTCATTTAATAAAAATTAAGTTGGATCTAACTTCCTTAAAAAGTAGGAGGTTGACCAACTATTCACTCTAAATAAATTTTCTATCATCCTAAAAACCTTATGACGATCCCTTTACCAAATACCAAGCTCATTTACTAGTTATTTCATAAAAATATGGTTGGCTTGGTGTTAAAATTTGGTAGATAGTTGTTTACTATTCCCTCTTATCGTCATTCATATCCATGTTTTCCTACTTGCATACCTATGTCCCTACATTCGTATAACTCATAGAAAATGTGTAAATCTAAGAAATTTTTAAAAGAGTCAAATGGGGTTAGTCTCATAGTATAAGTAATTGAAAAATGATGCATGATAGGACATATTTATTTATTTTACCAAATTAGCACTACATATATGCAAGTTGAGTATATGAGTGGAATGAAATGATGAATGTAAAAATATCATAAACAACATGATAACGTGCATTAGATTAACAAGAATTATATGTTAAAAACCCCTTTATAATGATGAAATGACTACATCAATGACACACTATCAATGAACTTCTTCAACCAGACTGCCTCTTTGGCGGCATCACTCATGGCAATGTACTCAGCCTATGTCGTTGAATCTGCAGTGGTGGTAATGGAGAATTATTTTGAAAACATGAACACAAGGGTTCTAAGTGAACCTATCCTCCTCCTCCTCCTCCTTTTCCATCAACTTGAAAAATTATCCATTCATTAAATGGATGAAGAAGACCTCTCTAAATAATTAAAGAGAGTGTAGATCTTAAGGGAATTACCTTCCCTCCTTCCTCTATTTTACATTGATCCAAAGATTGACTTGGTCAAAAGAAGTTAGCCTTATCCTTAGATAATTAGAATTCTTTGAATGGACCAAGTCAACCACCCTTTTCCTTTGATATAGGTCCCTAATTTCCAAACCATATCCACCATATCAAAGGTAACCTTGTATAGTTATAAATTAATGATCTCAATAAAGGAACATCAATAGGAACACACTTGTTATCCCATCCCTCTCCCTTTGAAATCCACCCCTAGTTAGTAGATTAGAAGAGATCTATTCTTATGAAAGTACATTATCTACTTGTATACTTCCTATTCAAGCAAGAATATTATGGTTAAGGATGAAGGTGAAGATTTATCCTCAGCCATCATGAAGACAACGAAGAAGTCTCAAAGCTCTTATGAAAACTGTGAAGTCATTGACTGAGCTCCATCACCCGATAAAGCTTATATGAAGAAAAGTCAGCTTGAAGAAACTCATGAATTACCTCCTACCTTAAGTGAGCAATGATTGCAGAAATAGAGAGATAATCCGATTATCGGCGTCATTTCAATGTCTTCACGACTGAAGAAAAGACAAGACTTAATAAGAGCAAAGGACAATATCGACGACAAATGAAGCAGGAAACTCCACAGAAGCTTCCTATCACCGCTATCTACTCTCCCATCGCCTCAACCGATGGAGTCTTGAAGACGCGTGACCAGGTCAACACCATCAAATCCGCGTCATCAATCGTGACTGAGCTCGGAAACAGATCAAAGGCTGGGCGATCTCATCGTGAGGGAAGACGAAAAGATACTTCACCTTGGATATGCCACCTTCGAGACTACGTGCGAAGCAATATCCGCCTCTGTGCCCGTCGCGAGAGAAAAGTCAACACGGGATTGCAGAACTGCCATCTACCTCCACGGGAAATAAAAGTGTCAACAAGAAATGGGGTTAGAGCATCAATACGGAAATCTGTCTCAAAGCTTCTCCAGCTCTAACAAAACCGAGAGGACAAAACCTCGGAAATAAGACCCCGAAGGACTTCCGGGAATGCGAATTCATGTTGGCGTTCACAAAGATATTTTCGCCATTACTTCTTTCACCCAAGAGGACAATAAGCCTGTTACGAATCCCTTTTACTCTCTGCTACCGTCGTTCATCATAGCACGGAGTGACGATACGACGCAAACTCAGGTCAACCCGGTCAACAACTTCTACAACACATATTAATTTTCTTATGGCGCAATCCACTTGGCAATCGCACGATCAAAGCTAATGATGAGTAAACTGGACGGTCATCGCGGAACCTGTCAGGATCTAAATGAGACTCTCCAAGGATTAAGCAACTGCTCGCGAACGGAAGTTACCACGAAGCGATGTCACCCGTAACTTCCATCCTCTCTATTTTCTATAAAACAGAAGATTGTAAACAAAGACAGTAGTTGTTTATTGATAAAATTTTGGTTACTTGGTTACCTTTGGGTATGCTTAACCTTTGTGTTTGTGTTCCCCCGTATCTCCATCACCCTTCTCTCGCATCTCCTTCGTCTCCGATTCTACCTCCCTATCTTTTCTCCCCCTTTTCTGTCGTCTTTCACCACTTCAAGCCTGGAGCATTCCGAGGAGATCCTGGATCGTTCTGGTGATTCAACGAGCATCCACTTCACGGAAAGGTTAAGGTAACATCCTCTCTCCTTTAACCGTGAAAAGTAGTTCGCTAAGAAGATCCATAAGTCCGACGATCTCTCTCTTCCCATCTGTGTTCTCTCTCTATAATTAATCCTATTCTCCTTCTATTCTCTTTCTATTCCGAAAACATTATTCCTAAACTATCCTCAGTCACCCTCCTTTCTGTACCTCCTCTGTTCTCATCGTCGCGTCTAACCTTCCCCTCTTCTACCTCATCCAAAAATCCTCTTGACTATTCCCTTATATTACCTTATAGTCTTATAATAATAAAAATATATATCTATATACATTACTATCTTAATTCATATTTTCTGTCATCATCCATTATCCTCCCTCATAACCAATCACTCTAATTATCCATACATTCTTCTACCTTAATTCTTTCTAGCTTCATTCACTGATATATATAAATATATTTTCTAATCTATCTAAATCTCCATCTTCTCTCCTTATTCTTATTTACATAAACCAACGTATTATCCTTTTCCTATATTCATTCATCTTATTATCTTTACTCCTATTATCCTCTGTCATCATATTTCCACACTACCCTATAACTCATCTCTCCTCATTTATCATTCATCCCAAGTGATATCATTCATAGATCCTCCCATATTGTAGGATTTAGATACATCCTCTAAATTATCCTACATCAGGTGGGCTACTTGGAACTCTTCCAAGACAATGCTCCCCATTCAAAGTGAACAAGAATTTAGATGTAGATCTACTCTTATCTAGGTTTGATTAAAAACTCGAGTTTGAGTAACCCTAAGCTTAATCTCCTCTCCTTCATAGAACAGAAATATATCCTTTGTACTTCTCAAGTACTTATGATATTTAGACGACAAAGATCGTCGGTGAGTGAGAGCTTCAGAATGCCGATTGTGAGAGCTAGAGAGAGATTGTTGTGAGAGAGAGAGAGAGATATATATATATATATATATATATATATAACTAAAGGGTGATCATAGCCACACACAAAGAGAGAGAGAGAGAGATAGAGCTAAAGAATGGCAAACCCAAACGCTCAAAATTCATCTAAAAGCATAATGGGGGATACTAGGTGAAGAGGAACTCTTTAAGAGGAACTCATAATAGAGAAAATTATAAATCTAGAAAACAGCAAGCAGATCTCGAGAAGTTACCAGGACAAAAAATCCACTGCGAGGAATGATAAAATGCATATATAACTTAAATTCTTACCTTGTTTAACTAATATTCATGCTTATTTTATGTAATTATGATGCATGTTATCATATTTTTATGAATTTTCTCCATTGGTATGCCATTTGACCAAAGTCCATATTTTTGCATTATTTAGGGTTAATTATGTGTTTTATTGATGTTTGATCTTTTGCAAGGTTAAATGATTATAAATTAACCACTTTCCACTAGTTATTTTGACTTTAGTAGATGATTAAAAGAATTAATTCCAAGAAGAGAATGATGGAAAGAAATAAAGTACAATTCTTAAGGGATTATTTAATATTATAATGAATTCATCCTATTTTCCTGCTTGGATTTATATTTTTGGTGATATGATATTAAAGATGAAGAAATTTGTGATCCAATAGAGAAAATTGGAGTAAAAAAGGAGTTATATAAATGAAGATATGAATTTTTAAATTTTTTTAGAATTTTCTAGAATTTATTTTGATTTTTCAAGTACTTTTTCACATTAATCTTATTAAAAATCACAAAAAAAGTATTTTAATACTTGCGCGGGACCTGTAGAGCTGACGTAGGCGCCTACGTGGCGCAAGGAGTGACTGGGCTAGCAAGTGATGGGCCCAAATGTTAGTGGGCCCAAGTAAGTAGATTGGGGTGTACTTGGCCCATGCTGGCAACGCGAATGACTACGGGGGTTTCCCCTAATATATACGTCAGTTTCACCTATTTTCCTCCGTGTGGGACTATCTTTCTTTCTTTGCAGGTGACATGGCCGCTCGAGACGCGTCGAATCAACGCACGGCAATCGACACGTGTCAAACTCGTGGACGCCAATCCACCCGATCAAATATCTACACACGTGGTTAATGTGCACCGTCGATTTCATTAATGAAAATTGACGGTTGCGATCTCTCAAGGCACTCGGCTAATCAAAGAAGGACACGTGGCTTCACAAGGGGAGGATGATGAAGATCCAACGAGCTATAAATAAGGAGATCATGGGGCACGATCTCATCAATTTTGCACGATCGAACGGCCAAAATCTCATCACCGAATCAGACGAACCACATTTTTCGCGTGTATTTCTCTATATAAACAATGTTCTTTCTCCTTGTAAACCAACTTTTGATTGAATCATCAAGCAATTAAGCAATTTTGGAGCAAAATCTTAAGTTCTTCGTGATCTCCCTGCGTTCTAGACTCAATTGCAATCATATTGAGGCAGGATTTAGAAAAATCATTGCAAGAATTGTATGGAATCTCCCCTTAAACGTCGAACGCTCACCAAAGAAGAAACTGACCAAATACACTTCAATCGACACGATTTGAAGCCTAATCTTTACGTCAATCGGGTTAGTAGTGTGATTTGATCGTATCCCTTGCAATTTATGCAGTTTAGATTAGATTTAGATAGTTAATTTTAGTTTAGAAATAGAATTGTTCATCATTTCGCCCAAATTTGCATGCAGTTTTTTTGCTGATTTTCAAACAAGGATTTCTCCGTGATCTTAAGTCCAAATATTTTGATTTTGATTTCATTGGATTCCTTGTTTTGTCTGCTTTCTGTGGATAGCTAATTTTTAAAATTTCATCATTTGATGTTTGACCATCAACTCTTCATTTTCAATCCGAATTTGGGCGTTGACTTGCAGGGGCAATTACTCTTAAAATAGAAGGTAAAATTTGACTATTATGGTCTCTTTGGAATCTCTGGTTGTTATGTTTCTATTCATATGTTAATTTTAAGATTTTGATATCATTTTCTTAGTCAATTTGATGATTTTGTCCGAGGTGTTCATTTCAGGATTTTTTTGATCCTTTATTTTCAATAAATCATAATAAATCTAATTCTTAACGAAAAATCACGAATTATATATTAAAATTTTCCAATTTCTCTCTAGTGTGTTCATATATAATTTTCATAATATTTTAACCTCTTTTTCTTCTCTGATTTTATAGAAAGTCAATGTATGGTCAAAGTCAATGCTTTGACCTTGGCTTTTGACTTTTCTTCGTCAAATCATTTTCTAAATTCCTAAAATATATTTTCTCATATATTTATATTATTTCCATTAATCATATATCACTTTCATTTCTTAAATCTCTATTTAAACCTATGTTTGACTAAGTCAACTCTATGATCAAAGTCAGTCGTATTCTCTATGGATCGACTCGATCTTTACACTATACTTGATTTCATATTTTTTATTTGTGCCTTCAGAATTGTAAATTTTGTTTGACCGACGTTTGTGTGTTTCAACGACCGCATAAATCATTTGGTCAAGGAATCACTAGGACAGCAAATCCACCACCATGACGAATTATCAAGACAACAAAAGAGCAAGATCACCAGAAACAGTATAAAAAATTGCTAGGGCAATTTTTTTTTACTCGGTCGAGGACCGAATTCGTGTCCAGATTAGACTGAATTTCGACCGAGACCATGAAAGGCCCATTTAGAGGGACCGACGGCCCTGGTCCGATCTAGTTGACCGAGTTCCGGTCAGTCTTTGGCAATCCATAAATCTAGCGAGCTAAATTGAAGAACTTGGAAAATTAGATATACCATCGCACTTGTGTCGACTCTGGGTGAGTTGTACTTACCCGCGAGGGTAAGAGGGAGATTCCTTGGGAACCGTAGCAAGCCGAGACGACTCTAGGGATTTGACTAGAAAGTCAACTCGAGGTATATTTGCTCTTCACCTTGCAGGATTACTCGAACTCAGGGACGGGCGACTTACCTGGTGTGTACATGGATTGGTGATGAGACTCGGTGACTTCAGAGAGGCAGGCCAGCCTCAAAGAGAGTAGGGAGCGGCGCGTGGAGCTCTGGGAGTGGGCCCGCGGGACGGGAAGAGTGGAGAGATAACATGTTAATTAGACATGATTATACATGATTATTAATGCATATTAAGGCATAAAAGATTTCATTCCTATGCATGTTATCATATTTATAAGTATTTATCTATCATTCTATGAAAAAGTCATTATAATCTCAAAATACATTAATTTAGGGTTAATTATGATGAATTCAAAATAAATGATTTTTTAACCCATCTTTAATTGAGATTATAAGTAGTTTTAAAGTTAAATAATGACATAAATTAATTTTATAAATATTCCTTTAATTTTCTAAAGTTTAAATCTTAAAGAAATGAATGTATTTGTGAAATTTTCTAAATTTTCTAAATTTTCTATTTGTGAAATAGAAATTAAATCTCTTGTTATTTATTAAATTTGAATTTTTAGAATGATAGATAGTTAAATTTCTGATCAAATGAAAAAAATTTGGATTAATTTAGAGTTATATTTTGAAAGTTATAAATTTTCTAATTTTTAGGGATTTCTTCGGAATTTTTCTGAATTATTAATGAATTTCTACGGATTTTCTGGAATTAAAAATCTAATTTTCTAATTAAAATCAATTTTTCCAAATTTTATAAACGCGCAAGTGACGTGGCACGATCAAATCCCTATCAACGATCGAGGAGAGGAGGAGACATGGCAGCATGAGGAGCGTCCGATCGCGCGTGGATTCTTATTCGTTGATCTTCACTTAAGTGAAGGGGGGTATGTGGCTAAATCAGGCTCACCGGATGCGTTTTAATCTCGACTGTTGATCGCGAGGAGTTATAACGGTCGAGATTAAACCGATGCAAAGCGCATCAAGATCGTCCGATCGCGATCGAACGGCGAGCATTTTGATGTGTTTTATAACGCATGCGACGTGGCTTCATCTGATGCATTCGACAGCAATCCAACGGCCACGACTTAACAGTAACGATTCGCATTTATGCATTTCATCAGAGTCGTTGATGCGTTTCATCGGACGATTACGCCCAAATTGACTATAAACTGATATGTTCTTTGAGATTATAAAGCATTCGAGATCAATTCGAGTAAATCGAACTGTTTAGACACCAAATATCTTGAATCTCTTGATCTTAATCTCTTCTAGACTCATTTCCGCATCCGAGGAGTGCTTAAGATCAAGATTTCGACAATCCACGAGGAAGAAATTGATGCTTGAACTCCATGAATCACGATTTTTAGATTTTGATGAATAGCCTTGATTCCGGCGATGAATTGGATCAATTCGATCACAATTTTGGGTTAGGGATCGTGTTTTATCCTAATCTATCTTCATTTAGTGTTTAATTTCATTTTAGAATCATTAATTTTAGTATTTTCAAGCTTATTTTCGGTAATTTCGCTCTTTATGTTTTCGGAAAATTCATCCATATTCAATCTTCAATTTCTTCGTGAAATCAAAGTCAAATTCATTGATTTTTGATTCCATGGATTCGTCTTCAAGTCCTCATTCATAAAATACCCTTTTCCCCAATTTATATCACCGATTCATCATCCAATTTGATCAAATTTGAAGAGATCATCAAGAATTTCCCTAATTCCCTATGGATTCGACCTAAATTTACCATTATACCCCTCAATTTGAATTAATTTCATAAAATTGGTAAGTTTGGACTTTACTTTGACACGAGACAGTGTGATTTCAATGACGTCGCAGTCTTGAATCGTCATGGAGGGGTACTGAAGGGCGGCAGCAAAGTATGGTTACTAACCGAGAGCGTGAGTCAGATCAAAAGATCATGATAGAACTTTGATCTGATTATCCCGACCAACTAGTAGTTGCTACTGGGGGATTAACCTGGTGAGTGACTCTGGGAGGATTCTCTCTTCCTAGGACTGGCGCGGGGGGGTTTTGATACCCTATCCAATATAAAAAAATCAGGCATAAAAGTGACGTGACAAATTTGAGTGATAATCAACGAATTCAAAAAAAATTAGAAAAACTTAAAGATTATAAAGAAACTAATTCACCCCCCTCTTAGTAATTTCACAATCTCATTAGGGAATTTCAGTAAATCATTCTTGGATGTTTTCGAGTAATTGAACTGTCTAGACAATACCATCCTGGAATCTCTCACTTTCTTCATTTTCTAGACTCATTCCCACGTCTAGGAGTAGTTAAAAGTGACATTTTGTCAAAAGAATATGGAGAATTCGCCTCTTGAATGCACACAATTGTCTTCCAAATCGCGGAATGAAAATCCTATGATCCAACCATCAATTAGATCATTCCAAGCACTATCTCGGTTTAGATTATGTGTTTTTCTCCTAGTCTTTCGTCTTGTATCCTCATATTATAATTTAGAATCGTAGATTATGTTAATTTTAAATTTTATTTCAAACTTCTCTCTCTTTGCGATCAATTTTATTCTAATTTTTTCTCTTTGATCTCTTGGCAAATCTTGATCCAAATCAAGTGATTTTTGATTCCGTGTATTCTTCTTTGAGTTCTCTTTCCAAATATACTTAAAGCCCTAATTTTTCACCTCAATTCATCATCCGATTTGATCAAATTTCAAATAGATCCTCAAAAATATCTTAATTCTTCATGGAGTTGACCCTTGTTCACCTCTATAATATCTAATTCGTGATTCTTTATCAAAATTGGTGAGTTTGGAACTTGTTTTTGACACGAGTCTGCGTGTATTAAACGACCTCGCGGATTCGTCTCCCTCACAGACCTCATCAGTTTCCCCTTGAGAAACATACCCTAGATGCTTCTTCATAAAAATTTGCTTCACCTATTATTCGTATAAGAAGGCACTGAAGACATCAAACTAAAGGACAAATCAATCTTGAATTACTCCAAGATATAAAAGAACTTGAATAGAGCCCATGCAAGAAATTGGAGAGAATGTCTTAGTATAAGCATTATTTTGAGCTTGAGTGAATCATTTGGCTACAAACTAGGCCATGTAACAAGCCCCAGTGCTATCAAGATGATATTTATTGTGAAAACACACGTTCATGTCACAATTTTGGTATCCATTGGGTGCTATAGTAAGTCTCATGTAATGCACTACACGAATAAAGTTCATGAAGGAATGATAGAATGATAGAGAATCAATAATTAAAAATCAAAGAATGGACTAAAGGAAGAAATTTAAAGTTCATGAAGTACTATATAGAGGACATTTAAAGTGATGGACATTATGTGGCCTACGATCTAATCACACTTCTATATATCTCCTTTATGTTCATTGATATGAAATTTATTCATTGTCATTCATGTGTGAAGTTTGTTGTGAAGTCCATGAGCATATCTAATGACTAAATGAATTATGATAGGATTATAATATAGTGAGCATTTGTCTTTAAATATATGTTCTAAATATTCCTATTCGTGGGATATTCGAGAGGACCATCAAATCATCCAAAAAGAACAATACTATTTAATCCAACTTATATGATAAGCATAACTAATCTTTTGCCATCAAAGTGGAGAAACCAAAGATAGATAATGGGTGCCCTTTGGAGAAAGAGTTCACTAACATGATGGATATGAATCCCTAACCTGTATTATACCAAACTTTCAATCAAGTAAATCTATGTCACAGCTATGTACGTGTTCATTTGACTTAAGACACCAAAGACATCTTGGGGATGGATGATTATATTTTAATTATGACTTACGAATCCCTAGCCATAAGATCTCCAAAACTTTATGTATTACATTCGGTATGAAGTCCTCGATGGTGATTATGTGGTCAAGGTGGGATCGTTTGTCGTTGGTATTTGAGGAGATTGAGATGGAATAAAATCTTTGGCCGAGGTAGGAATGAGATGGAATGGGATGGATTGACTTATAGGAGTTCATGATGATTTCCTACAAGCATCAATACTAACTTGAACAACCAATAAGGGTTAGTTGACCATACCCTAAGTCATTCACAAGTTTCACATTGACAAAAGATTATTTATACATAATAACCAATGATGGGAAGGTTCTATATAAGAGTTCGTATACACTCAATATCTCCTTGAGAATGGCGTGTAGCTTGATAACCAATGAGCTAGGAACTTGACTTGTCAATTGTGTTAAATCAATTCTCAATTAGTTAATCTATTTTTTAATATATATAATTAATATGGTTGATCAATAAGCTATTATTAGGTCTATATAGTTATTAACTAGTGAGATATATGGACTTAGATGGTTACATACATAAAGTATATAGATGTCAATGAATATAGACATAATTATGGGGGCTTTTTCAAAAAGTTCACATACCTAATATCTATAAGTAACTTAAGGTGCATATACAAGCATTCAGAGAATTCTCTCCTTTCTTCTCTCTTGGTGAAGAGCTTTGAATAGGAGATACAACCATCCAGAGATCGTGTGGATACCGCTGGAGGCATGTACTTGAATAGTTTCAAGAACTCCCTCAAGGAAACCATGTAAGCATATTTTCTTATAAATACTAGATGATAAAATCATTTGTTACTAGTGTCTCACTCTTTTGAGTATCCAATTTAATTAATTCCATTACATAAATGTTTTCATCAAAATTTAGCAAGGCTTATCAACTTCATAACCTAAAAACATATAGGTGCTAATTAAGACTCTCATAATGAGAATACCTATTTCTTTATGACTCTTCAAGCCGATATTTCCTCAAGGGCACACATACAAGTAAAGGGGGTGGCAGCACATGAGTGGTCGTGACGCCATAGATGACGACAACGCAATATGGCTCCTCTAAAGTGGTTGTAGATGACGCACATGTGGCAAATGGTGGTAGTGTAAAGGTGGTGGTTGACAAAAAAAATTTGTGTAGTCATTCAAAATATACTTCCTCGTGTCAAAAAATTTGTCAAACTCAATAATTTTCTGTTTTAACTACAAATTAATTAGAACAACAATGAGTAAGGGTCAAATATATAAAGAATTAGTGAATGTTTCAAGATTTACTCAAAATTCTATCAAATCATATAATGAATTAAGCTTAGAAGGTAGGGAAATTAGTGATTTTGAAAATAAGACTCCAAGACGAATCCACAGAACTAAAAATCACTCAATTTGGATTAGTATTCACAAAGAATCAAGTAGCTAAATAAATAGAGAAAAATCGATTGCAAAGAGAGAGAAAATGCTAAAATTTCATAAAATTCAATTAATCTATTGATATAAATTGAAATATAATGTTATATGATGAAAGACATGTAATCTAACCCGAAATCACACTCAAAATTATTCAATTAATTGTGAGATCAAGGCTTTACATTCCATATTTTGAAAACCAAAAATCCAGAGTTCAAGCGGCAAATCCTTCTTAGTCTCTTGATCAAATCTCAATTTCAAACACTCCCTAGATGCTGAAATGAGTCTAGAAGAGGAAGAAATCAAGAAATTCAATGACTATGCTATCCAAAAGGTTCAATCGATTGAAAATCAAAGAATGCTTTACAACATCGAAGAGGGGCTTTTAAATAAATAAAAATTGCGCATAGCCGTTGAATCTGCTTCTTCACCTTCAATCAATTGCTCAGATGTAAAACTTAGAGTGGAATTGACATCTTTAAGGAGTATCAATTAGATCTTCATCAAAGCGCTCAAATTTTTTCACGTTATCGCGTGTACCCGAATCGTCGTGTAACTGCCACCATTTGATCTTCATCTAATGTCCTAGATGAATACATGTGTCCACAGGAGTCCATTGGGTGCAATTAATCTCACCCGTTATAACTAATCAAATGAACGGTTGAGATTGACGAATGGAATCGATGTGTTCATCAATTGCACACCGATTCGTGTTAAAATAAAGTCCAAACTTACCAATTTAATGAAAATATCTCGAACTGAGGGGTATAATGGTAAATATGAGTCGAATCCACAGGGAACTTAGGGAATTTTTTATGATCTCTTCGAATTTGATCAAATCGGATGATGAATCGATGATAGAAATTGGGGAAAATGGTATTTTATGAAAGAGAACTTCAAGACGATTCCACGGAATCAAAAATCATTGAATTTGACTTTGATTTCGCAGAGAAATTGAAGATCGAACTGAGGTGAAATTTCCGAAACGTAAAATCACGAAATTGACGAAATTAAGAACGAAATTAAACTAATTAACGATTCTAAAATGAAATTAAACACTAAACAAAGATAGATTAGGATAAAACGTGATCCCTAACCCACAATTGCGATCGAATTGATCCAATTTATCCGTCAAAAATCCAAAAATCACGATTCATGAAGTTCAAGCGTCGATTTCTTCCTCGTCGATCGTCAAAATCTTGATCTTGATCTTGAGCAGTCCTTGGACGCAGAAATGAGTCTAGAAGTGATTTAAATCAAGAGATTCAAGAGATTTGGTGTCTAAATAGTTCCATTTGATTGAATTTCTCTCGAATGCTTTACAAATGCGAAGAACATCTCAATTTATAGGGGATTTGGGTGTAATCATCCAATTAAACGGAGCAACAGTTTGATGAAATGCATGATTACAAATTGTTACTATTAAGTCGTAACTGTTGGATCACGATCGGACGCTTGAGATGAAGCCACATCGCCGTGCGTTATAAACGCCTTGAAACGCACAATGTTGGATCTCGATCAGACGCATCAGTTGCGTTTTTTCGTGATTTAATCTCGACCATTATAACTCTCACGATCAACGGTCGAGATTAAGACAATCCAGTGAACCCTGATTTCGCCATGTGTTCCATCGATTTAAGTGAAGATCAACGGTCTTTAAATCTTCACGCGATTGGACGCTTCTCAAGCTGCCACATCGCCTCCACGCCTCTGTTGGGATCTGAGGTCGATAACTTTCCAAAATTTTGATCAAAACATCAAATGCAGCGGAAAACATTGAATCGGACATTCAAAATAACGAGCCACCAAGAAAAGATGATCCTATCATCTAGTATGTATGAGAAAACATACTTACAGGGATTCCTTGAAGGAGTTCTTGAAGCTATTCAAGTGTCTAGCCTCTAGCGGTATCCACACGGTCTCCGGATGGTTGGATCTCCTCTTCAAAGCTCTTCACCAAGAGAGAAAGAGAAGAAAGGAGAGAATTCCCACAAGGCTTGCATGGGCACCTCTAGTTGTGGTCGTCCTCCCCCTATTTATAGACATTTGGAATGAGGTTTTTTCATAAAAACCCTCATAATTATGTCTATATCCACCAACATCCATAAACCTTATGTGTGTGACCCTCTAGGTCCATATATCTCACTAGTTAATAACTCTATAGACCAAATAACACCTTATTGGTCAACACTTAATTAATTATCCACATCCACATATAGATTAATTAATCAAGGATCGATTTAACCCAATCGATAGGTTGAGTTGCCAGCCCGTTGGGTGCCAAGCTACACCACGTACTCTAGGAGATATGGAGTATGTAAGAACTCACTTATGGAACCTTCCCGTCATTGATTACCATGTATGTATAATCCTTCATCCACATTAGACTCATGAATGACTTAGGGTATGGTCAACTGTCAAACCCTAATCGGTCACTCAAGTTAGTACTGATGCGTGTAGAAATCATCGAGAACTCCTTCTTCGATATTTCTACTACCTTGGCCAAGGATTTCATCGCATCTCATTCCTTTGAGTCAATCTCCTCAAATACCGAGGGTGGACGATCCCATCTTGACCACACAATCATCTTCGTGAACTTCATGTCGTATCCAATATATGACGTTTTAGATATCCCATGGCTAGGGATTCTTAAGTCATAATCAAAACACGATCATCCATCCACAAGATGTCTTTGGTGTCTCAAGTCAAAGGACCACATACACAATCATGACATGAATCAACCTCGATTGACAGCTAGGTATAATACCATTCGATGGGATTCATACGGATCAATTCGAGTGAACTCTTTTCTCCAAAGAGCACCCACTATCTATCCTTAGTGTCTCCACACCGATGGCTATAGGATCGGCCATACTCATCATATGAGATGGATTAGATAGTGCTATTCTTTCCGGATAATTCGATGTCCTTCTCGAATATCCCACGAATAGGAATGTTTAGAACATATGTTTAAAGACTAGTGATCACTATATTATGATCTCATCATAATTCACTTAGTCATTGCATATGCTCATGGACTTCATTGCAAACATCACACAAGAATGACAATGAATAAATTTCATTTCAATGAACATAAACAAGATACATGAAAGTGTGATTGGCTTGTAGGCCACATAATATCCATCAGCCTCGACCGTCGATTGCGATGCGATCGGATGGCTCTGATCACGCCACATCACCTGTGCATTATAAAATATTCAAAAAATCGAATTTTAGTTAGAAAAGTTGATTTTTAATTCCGTAAAATCCTTAAAAATTCATTAAAAATTCAGAAAAATTCAGAACAAATCTGGAAAAATCCCTAAAAATTAGAAAATTCATAACTTTCAAAATATAACTCCAAGTTAATCGAAATTTCTTGCATTTGATCAGAAATTTAATTATCTATCATTCTAGAAAGTCAATTTTAATAAATAACAAGATATTTAATTTATTTTTCAAAAATACATTCATTTCTTTAGGATTTAAACTTTAGAAAATTAAATGAATATTTATAAAAATGATTTCTCTCATTATTTAACTTTAAAAACCACTTATAATCTCAAGTAAAGATGGGTTATAAAATTATTTATCTTTAATTCATCATAATTAACCCTAAACTAAAATATTTTGAGATTATAATAACTTTTCATATAATGATAGATAAATACTCATAAATATGATAACATGCCTTAATATGCATTAATAATCATGTATTATCATGTCTAATTAGCATGTTATCAGAGATCACACGATTGGGATAAAGCGGATCAGCGGCAAATCCTGATGTTCCACATACCGCTTTGAGTAAGTGAAGATCAATAATCACTATTGCCTAGACGAGTCAAATGTCTCACATCACGACATGTCACCTATGAAGAAATAAAAATATAAATAGTCTCACATTAGAAAATTTAAGAGGAAGCGACGATACGCAAGCGGCCAGCTCATTCCCTTAACAATGTGCTTAACTACTAACTACGCACACTAATGATGCACACACACTTGTCCGCATGGCGATACGCAAGCACACTCGCCGCATCAGCGTGCACATATAAACTTTTTTAATATTTTTAATTAAAATAAATTCAAAATAAATTCAAAAAAGTCAGAAAAATTTAAGAAAAATGCCTCAAATGATATTTTTAGATTCAAAATATCACTCCAGGCCCATCCTTTTCCTTTGAAGCCTACATGCTCTTTGCCCGAGCGTGCCTTAACTTTCAAAATTCACAACTTTCAAAATATTACTCCTTTTCAAAATATGTAGGCTAACGATGAATGGCTTCAAAGGAAAAGGATGGGCCTGGAGTGGCTGCAGATGACAACGGTGCTCTAGTTGAAGAGAGATGCAGAAATAGAGGAGAAGGACAGGGTAGTGGAGAGATAGACACTGGTGTTGAGGATGATAACTTGCTAGAGACAGCAATGACTGCAAGATGGAAATTTATTTATAGATCTCCATCTTGACAATGGGATAAGATAAAGATATACCACGTTGACAATATGATAGAGAAACGCCTATAATTCTTAATTATAGGGGAGGGTTACATGTGTTTATGTAGAATAAAGAGAGAGGTAAGGGGCCCTAACGGGCCAAAATTATGATAATGCATTCAGAAAACTTTCAATCAAATTGTGATATGAAGTATTGTTTAGGGGGCTGCGTTCTTATGTGACTCCTAACTTGAGGTTTGCATCAATTTCACTCATGGGCCTCCAAGGAATTACTCTGAATTATTTCAACAGGCCACCAATGTATTTTTATTGAGAGATAAATATTCTTTATTGGAATGAGATGCCTTAATGCCAAAAAGTATTTTAGTTTTCCCAAATCTTTAACACTAAACTCCCTTTAGATTTTCTATCCAAGGATCTTTGACTCATCAACATCATCTCCAATAATAATTATGCCATCATCATAGAATGTTAACACAATAAAGTATCATAAGGAGTCATATTTGGTGAACATTACATGATCACAATTGGAATTTCATATGGTCCACTTCTTTCATGAATCAAGTAAATCTAATGATCCACAGTCAGGGTGACTCTTACAGTCTATGAAGAGCTTGATTTAGTTTCCATATCATTTTCCTTTACTAAGTGAGGAAATAGTTTTGTTTAGATTTCATGTATTCTTCATCTTCAAGTTATGTATAAAGGAAGGCAGTTTTCACATCAAATCAATTGATTTCTCATCCCTAGTGAGCAGCAAGTGCAATCAATATCCTTGCGGCTTTTAACTTTGCGAATAATGAGAAGGCTTAAAATTAACTAATACCAAGAAACTAGGGTGAAAAACCCAAATCATATGCTCGCTAGACTTTCTTCCAACCAAGAAGACCATTTTCTTGTGATATCGACTATTCACTTGAAGTCATCTTTATATGCTATGAAGTAGTTATAAGTTTGATATCGACCTATGAATCATCGGTGCTAGCATTAAAATAATGAATCGAGTAAATGGCATTTTTAATTAAAGATAAATATAGATAACCTTGATCAAATTGGATTGTCATGATCAATGCATGCAGTCCTATCAGCAATCATGGGTTGTCTAATTGGCTCCATCCTCCGTTAAAGTTCTATGATCGATTGTTGGCCCCAATTGATAATCTGATCAATGACCTAATCATGTAGGCAACCGTCAATTCAATCATGATCCACATGAAATTTTCACTTGTCAATCGACCAATTTTCGATCATCAATTGGGCAAACTGATGGGATCACTGTTCCCTAAACATAAATAAAAATTCTAACGCCTTGTAAAGAACACCCCTGACGTGTCAGTATAGAAGAAAAAATGCGAGACCCCCGGCGTGCCTCGTCGATTCGTTGGAAAGCCAAACGTGGGTTCAAGCGTCCAGCCACCAATAGCGGCGAGGCGGCGTTTCTGCCTGACACGCCGCAGATATCTGGCAGCGCCCATTACTGACACGTCAGCAGATCTAACGCCCTTGTGAAGAACACCCCTGACGTGTCAGTATAGAAGAAAAAGATACGGGACCCCGGGCGTGCCTCGTCGATTCGTTGGCAAGTCAGAGGTGGGTTTGAGCGTCCACTGACTCGCCGCAGATCTAGCAATCCCCGCACTGACACGTGGGCAGTTTCTGACACGCTATTAATTACTTGCTATCTGCATTTTTTTTAGCCACCCGTTCCGCTTACTGTCCATCTCTCTCTCTCTGGCTCGCTCGCTATCTCCCACCGTATTCCAGAGAAATTGGATCTTTCTCAAGTACGGGTCAAACTCGCTATCTCTCATGGAGGAGAGAGAAGCCGTAAAAAAAACCAGCCACCGCGACTTCATCAGTTTTAGATTCCGATAGTTTCATTCTCCGGAGTCAACTTGCCCTCCGCTACCCCTTCCACCAACGCCTCTGACTCTAACTCTCTTTCTTTCTCTAAATCTCTCTGTCTATAACTCTCTCTTTCTCTCTCTAACTTCCTCTCTCTCTCTCGTCTTACACCAGAGTTACGGTGTTCTCTCAATTGGGTTTCTCTCTTTCAATAAGGAAGGAGGAGAAGAGAGAAGCGGCGTGGGCAATGAATTCAGACGATTTGAAAATAGGCGAGCTCCCGGCGGCGCAGCCGCTAGCGTCCCCCGCCGGCGCCGGGACTCATGGCGCAAGCGCAGAACTAGAATCTCTCCTCAACGATGTCTCCAAACCTCTCTCTTCTCGTCTTCTCTCTGCAACTTCCATTGAGATGCGTCTACTCGTTAATCTCGCTGCTCCTGCAGTCACCGTTTACATGCTCAACTTCGTCATGTCCATGTCCACTCAGATCTTCTCTGGTCGGTTAGGAAATCTCGAGCTCGCAGCAGCGTCCCTTGGAAACACTGGGATCCAGATCTTCGCTTATGGGCTCATGGTAATTTTCTTAATCTGATTGAAAATCGAGTTTTCATTGATCAAAGATGGAGTTTTTCTTTATCATTTTTATTGGTTGAATGGTAATCGGTCGTGAACGTCTTTTCTATCTCATGATAATCTTCCCATTTTTTTCAAAAACATCACCTTGAATGAAATTTTAGTGGATCGCATAGTAATAACCATCCCAAACCAATCAAACACATCATTATATCATCATCTTTACCGATGGTTTTTATGGATCCCATTGTAATCATCCGATATCAATGAAATCTATCTTTCTATTATCATCTATAATATATTTTTAAGGATCGAATAGTATTCATCCGAAAATATTCAAATCTATCATTTATCCATCATCTGTACTGATAATGCATGAAAATAATCATCTTCACTGATATTTTTATGGATAGCTTGTAATAATCATCCAAAATCAAAAAATTCAATGATTTTATCGTCATCTTTTATCCAGGGTTCTGTGGATAGAAAGGTAATAATCGTCCCAAATCAATCAAACCCATCTTTCAAACATCATCTGTCGCATGACAATCATCTCAAATTAATCAAGCCCATTATTCTATTATCATCTTTACCTCAGGGTTTTCTGGATAACCTCGTCATAATCATCCCACATCAGTAAAACCCATCACCCTATCATTATCATCTTTACTGATGTTTTTTTATGGATAGCATGGTGATAATCATCTTAAATCAATCGAACCTGTCATCCATTCATCATCTTTACTGATATCGTTTGATGAAGCACACGACAATCATCCCAAACCCTTCAAGCCCATCATCTAATAATCATTTCTACGGATGATCATCAAACCCGTCATCGAATCATCATCATCGTCATCTATACTAATCCAATAAAGTTTTCTTGCAGTTGGGGATGGGAAGTGCAGTTGAGACACTCTGCGGGCAAGCATACGGAGCAAAACGCTACGAAATGCTCGGCGTCTACCTTCAAAGATCAGCGATCCTTCTCACACTGACAGGAATCCCGCTAGCAGTGATCTACGCTTTCTCTGAACCCCTTCTCATAATACTAGGTCAATCTCCAGAGATCTCTCACGCGGCTTCCATATACGTCTACGGCCTTATCCCTCAGATCTTCGCCTACGCGTTCAACTTCCCCATTCAGAAATTTCTTCAGGCTCAGAGTATCGTCGCACCGAGCGCGTATATCTCTGCTGGAACTCTTCTAGTTCATCTTCTTCTCAGCTGGATCGCTGTTTATAAAGTAGGGTTGGGCTTGCTCGGAGCTTCTCTGGTGTTGAGTTTGTCGTGGTGGATCATCGTCGGAGCGCAGTTTGTGTTCATCGTGAAGAGCGAGAGGTGCAAGAGAACGTGGAGAGGGTTTACGAAGCAGGCGTTTGGAGGCCTGGGGGAGTTTTTTCGGTTATCGAGTGCGTCGGCGGTAATGTTGTGCTTGGAGACTTGGTATTTTCAGATTCTGGTCTTGCTCGCTGGGTTGCTGAAGAATCCCGAGCTGGCTCTGGATTCTCTCTCTATTTGGTGAGTTTTTTTGGAACCTGGATTTTCGGAGCTCTCTCTCTCTCTCTCTCTTCCCATATTCTTCCTATCTCTCTCTCTCTCTTCCCATATTCTTCCTATCTCTCTCTCTCTCTTCCCATATTCTTCCTATCTCTCTCTCTCTCTCTTCCCATATTCTTCCTATCTCTCTCTCTCTCTTCCCATATTCTTCCTATCTCTCTCTCTCTCTCTTCCCATATTCTTCCTATCTCTCTCTCTCTTCCCATATTCTTCCTATCTCTCTCTCTCTCTCTTCCCATATTCTTCCTATCTCTCTCTCTCTCTCTTCCCATATTCTTCCTATCTCTCTCTCTCTCTTCCCATATTCTTCCTATCTCTCTCTCTCTCTTCCCATATTCTTCCTATCTCTCTCTCTCTCTCTCTCTTCCCATATTCTTCCTATCTCTCTCTCTCTCTCTTCCCATATTCTTCCTATCTCTCTCTCTCTCTTCCCATATTCTTCCTATCTCTCTCTCTCTCTCTCTCTCTCTCTCGTCTCAATGACTATTTACCCCAATTCTTTCCTTTTGTCTCTCTCGCTCGATCTACCCACTTTTTCCTATTTCTCTCTCTTTCTACTGTAGACTGTAGAACGAGGACGCAATTTTTTAAAATCCCTCTCGATCTTCGCAACAGCTGGGTTCTCTACGACTCTGTCCAAGCGTCGGTGACTCATTCTCTCGCTCTCTCTCTCAGTCTCTCTCTATCTATATCTCCCTCGCTCAGTCTCTCTATCCATCTATCTCTCTCTGTCTCTCCAAGTTATTGGTCCGTAACTCTCACCTTAAAGAAATGGCGCAGCACGACCATATCAGGCTGGGTGTTCATGATATCGGTGGGCTTCAACGCCGCAGCCAGGTCAGTTCTACTTTAAAATGCTCCATCTAAAATTATAAATTAACAGGTCTTTAACTAATTATATATATCTCCACATATCTATTTATATATATATCCATCTGTCTATCTAACAACCCACCATGTTATCTAGCTATCTATCTACCTACCATCCATCCTATCTATCCATCTACCTTCTATCTCTATGTCTATGTCTGTTAATTTATCTATACAGATAAACAGATAGAAAGCTATCTATCAATTAATCTATCTATCTATCTACCTACCTTACAGCTATCTCTCTATCTATCATTCTTTCTATCTATCAATTAATCTATCTATCTACCTACCTACCTTACAGCTATCTCTCTATCTATCTTTCTTTCTATCAATCAAGTAATCTATCTATCCATCTACCCACCTAACTAACTACACATCTCATGATGCATGCAGCGTGAGAGTGAGCAACGAGCTTGGAGCGGGGAATCCAAAAGCAGCGGCGTTCTCTGTAGTTGTAGTGACAGTCATGGCAATGGCTATCTCTCTGGTGGCGGCGGTAGTGGTGATGCTTCTGCGTGACGTCATCAGCTACGCATTCACGGATGGAGAAAGGGTAGCGAATGCGGTCTCGGATCTCTGCCCGCTTCTCGCACTAACCCTCCTCCTCAATGGCATTCAACCCGTACTCTCTGGTGAGTGATTTTCATCTTCTCTCTTTATCTACCTATCTATCTATCAATCTATCTATATACATGTACCCATCTATCTATGTATCTAATCTCCGTCTAGCCCTATCTATCTCTACCTTTATCTCTAAATCTCTATCTATCTATCGAATTATCTACGTTACTCTAACATTATCCATCTGTGTATCTTCATCTCGAGGAGATCTATCTGTCCATCTCTCTCTCTCTCTCTCTCTCTCTCTCTCTCTTAAACCGCCACCCTCGCCCACATAAACATACACATCTTCTCCTATATATCAAAGATGGATTGAACATCCACGTAAGTAGCCGATTAACGTGGTGTATGTTATAGAGATGGAAGTTCTTGTTCATCGGCTGTCTGACGACGCGTTGTTGATCATCTGAAGGGGTGGCTGTGGGATGTGGATGGCAAGCCTTCGTCGCTTACGTCAATGTTGGCTGTTACTACTTCGTCGGCATCCCCCTCGGCGTTCTCTTTGGTTTCTACTTCGATCTTGGCGCAAAGGTATGTGAAAATTTCATGGCCGATCAATTAGTCTAAGTGGTTACCGACTCATCAACCCTCCAATGAACTCGAGGGAACGGCAATCAGTGATTTGATCGGATCTTCAAGATTGAACATGCCGATCAAATCACTCATCGTAATTAAGTTTGCTTCTGATCAATCGACAATTGATCTCAACTGATCGATCAATGGAGTGAAAAATTCTACAATCAACTGATCCTTCATAGATCACTCCCTTAAAATTTCAATCTTATCGGCAATCTGATCATGATCAGGTTGAGTGGTATCTTTGTCAATTCTTTTTAAGCTTAATCTTTTTTACATTTATTCAAAAAATTTGTCACATTTTAGAGTGGTGGTCATTTATCAGGTTGTAGATCATTAAACGATAATCAAATCGATCACATTTTTCTATGAAATTCTCTGTCAAGTACTCGAATTTTGAAATTAAAGATGCGTTGACTCTTTCCAATTCAGGGAATTTGGTCAGGAATGATAGGAGGGACAGTGATGCAGACCCTCATCCTTTTGTGGGTTACCTTCAGAACCAACTGGAATGATGAGGTGAGCTCAATCATTATCCGTAGAACAGTCAACCCTAAAAGTCAACGAGTTGACTTCTTTTTATCTGTTTTTTCAATTACAGGTCCAAACGGCTTTAAAGAGAGTGGAGAAATGGGAAAGCCAGGTTACGCAGCCCCTGTTGACCTAAATTTTGCAGTTCATCATACTAGAATAGTTTGTTTTCATCCTTCGTTAAAATGCACATCGAGAATGGCAATCAGTGATCAGATCAGATCATCATGATTGAAGATGTCATCCAATCACCGATCACCCAGGGTTGGCTTACAGTCGATCGGTGATTGAAGCCGATCAAATCATGGGGAATTTCTGAGAAACTTTTTCAAAGATTGAATTTTAATATTTCAAACTTTGGCAAGATTTTTTGGCGGAATGATTTCCAATCAGATCACGATCCAATCAACAATCAATGATCAGATCAATCACATTTAATCAATCGACAAAAAGATGGCTGACATAATCAATGCCCATCGATATGATCTGAATCATCGAAGGTTGATCAATCAATTTGATTAATCATCAGATTACCATTCCCCAGTTGCTGAGAGTGTCTAAGAGGGGGGAAATGGTGTTCTCATGATGACAAGAAAAACTAAAGAGAAACCAACGATTTTACCATATTTATGTTAAAAACACAACATGACAAGCAAGCAACGAGTAAATCAATGCCAATCAAAGAGAGATGAGTGAGAAACACCTGAGGGGGAGAGAGAGAGAGAGAGATATAGATAGAACCATCAAGAGCAAGAACATGCCGCTGGCCAAATGAAGGAGATCGCTGCAGAATTGAAACAAACAAGTCAAGCAGAGGAAGAAAATTCGAGCATAAAAATCAAACGATTTTTGGAGAGAAGGCGAATGAGCTATAAAAATCAAACGAGAGAGAGTGACGGGAAGGCTAACCATCAGAGTTTGAGGTTTAAGTAAGAGTCAAACACAGATGAGAGAGAAACTTAAGTTCAACGGAGAGAGAGTGGAAAGCAAGCTGACCATTGGCTACTGCTGAGGCTGAGAGTAAGGCTGCTGCTGAGGAGGGTACTGCTGCGGCGGTGGCTGCTGCTGCTGAGGATAACCACCATAAGAAGGATAAGCCGCATAAGCAGCATACATGTTAGGATCCTGAGATGGTGGCGCATATCCATATGCCGCGGCCTCGTAACTGCCTTGCCCTCCATATCCATAATAGCTGCCACCACTGGCACCATTCCACTGGCTCTGCTCCTGCTGGGGCTGAAACCAATGTCGAGTTTAGCTCAAAAGTAACCAAATCAAGAAAGAAAATTTACAGCCAATAGATTCATGGGACACAACTAACCGGCTTATTTGAAGGGCTTCGGCCCCAGGAGAGTCTTATTGCTTGCCCTCCCAGCTGGTATCCGTTGAGTGACATCAGCGCTTCCTCTGCAGAGGCTCTGAGAAGACAAAACAGTCAATGTTCTACGTTCAGAGTTGTGGTGGTGAGAGGAAAATTATACCTTGAGGCAAACTGAACAAATCCGCAACGTTTTCCAACAGGTATCTTCACGTGTACCAGCTCGCCATATTGAGAGAAGACCTGCCTCAGAATGTCATCCGTGATGCTGGTGTCCAATCCTCCCACAAAAATCTGGTCACAAAAAGTTAATGAAAATAAATTATAACACAACAAGTAAAGCAGGTGACTCAAATTTGGAAGAAAGAATGGGAAAAAAATGAATGAAAAACTGAAAAGAAGTTAAAATTTGCCATAAATAATGAAAAACATGCGTAAATGACTGATTCGGATACAATTCACGGGAAAGAACCCAAATGTGGTTGAAGGTTTAAGGAAATATACCTATTGAATAAAACTTAATGAAAGACGAGAAAACTACTAAATTCTACAGTTTAATGAAAATAGCCTAAATATTATTTCCTAAAATATATTGATGAAAAATTGCTCACTGTAGTGTTGTTTGGATCACTGTCAGACACGCCACCAGATTGAGTGGTTGTGAAGGAGGTAACTGCAACCACAAAAGAATGAGAAAATACATTTCTCTGTACAAACGATGACAAATGATGACAATAAAAATATTAGCACAAATATAAAAGTGAAAAATATGTTGAACCTTCTGTTAAGATCAATCTGCACATTAGGAAGGGTGAAATTAATTTAATAAAGAATAAAATATAAGTACATTTGGAGAGAACCATCCTGTCGGATGATCGTGATAGAACCAAAGACTAAATTATTTGATGCTGGAAAGAACAAAAAGATAGCAACATGCGTGATGTAGTGTTCACCATGAATGAAATAAGACATTCCAATTAAGTATCATAAATAGTGAATCAAATAATATAGGGAAAATTAAAAATCATATGGTGAAAGTTTGTAAATTAAAGGTTAGCATGAAAATAGTAAGAAGACATGAATTAGAAAGACAATTAAAAAACCTAACTGATAACAAAAATGCGACAAACAACCAAGAAGAGCTGTAGCCGACCCAATGTAAGTTTAAACTAGATTTTTCTGTACTGCATCAGCTAGAACGAAGAAAACACTTTATCCTTTCATATACTAGGGGGTTTCCCTTGAAAAAGAAAATGTTCCATACTGTAGTTTCCTCTATATTTATGTCCTTTTTTATTTTATAATTGCAAGCATGCTATTAGCAAAACCCAAATAACATCCACCAGAACAATTAAAGGATATTAATGAGTCAAGCCCAACAACTAACGAACCATGTCTCATCTCATCAGGGAGGTGAAGCTGGAATAGGAATCAATAGAAAAAGTGGTTGGCAGCATTAAAAAGGTAAATAACAAAGGTTCTCTTGGAGTGATAGCCCAATGTTTTTTTGAAACACAAAGGAGATCACCTGAGGTCAGTGAACTCCCTGATCCTCCCTATTAATATATATACAAGGTTAACTACATAGTTAAGTACAAGCCCCCTAGACATCAACTAGAAACAACAACAAACCCCCCCTCCCTCCGCATCAAGTTCTAAAGCATCTGGCAAACCTAATTTTCGAAGGATATAATCCATTTTCTTTGATAATTTGACTGATTGTGAATAGACCCATTTAATGGGTGTAATTGGGCCTTGATCAATAACCCACGTATCCCACATGCAAACAGGAACAAACCAATCAATATAACTAATCCATTTACTGGGTTGCTGATAGATAGGGTTATTTAAGAACAGCACTGGACAGCTTTTTACAGAAAAATAGCTAGGTTCCATAAGACGTTTGAAGTAATGAGAAGTAATGTTCAAAAGGAAAAACGAAGTATTCCTCCATTAAAAGCACCGTTGTTATATGTGATTAGATCACTGGCAGGTTAACAGCACAATGAGTAAATCTTAGGAGGAAACTGATAGGGTATAATTTGGGAAATCCAAGAAATGGATCAATAAACTGTGAAACTCAATTACAACTATAAGATCTGGCAGAATCCGATACTCAGAACCAGAATATAGCCGAAAATTGAATATACAAGGACAATCTAGATAGAAGCCAAATAAGAACTAACTACCCTAACTACCACTGAATGCTGCAGATCACTGTTAAGAACCATCACTACCTGAGTGCAGAACGGTGCAACATGGGCCCAGGCTCTCTCTCTCTCTCCCAGGCTCTCTCTCTCTCTCAGTTAAATATCCTCTTAGCTACCACTGAATGCTGCAGATCACTGTTAAGAACCATCACTACCTGAGTGCAGAACGGTGCATCATGGGCCCAGGCTCTCTCTCTGCTCAGTTAAATATCCTCCAAGAAAATACAACTGCCTTTGTTCCCCTATCTCTGAAAAGGTCTATCCTCTAATTTATGGATATCGCCTGTGAAAGCCAGGTTACTACCTGGTAGGTTTAACACCTCAGGAAAATCTCCTCCAAGAAAATTGAACTGCCTTTATTTCACTATCTCTAAAAAGTCCATCCCCATATTTATAGATGTGGCCTGCGAAGTACAGCTTACCACCTCGTGGTCCAAAGCATTTAGATAGAGAAAAATAGACTTCGGAGTTCACTGCAGGCAGGAGCAAATCTTCAGGACACCTGAACAGACGAATTGCATCAAAGATGTCATAGATCTGCCTAGTCTGACCCATTAAGCCTGTCCTTGATTGAATTTCTCCTTTCCTCTCATCTTATTTTTCCAATCTGGACCTTCAGAGCTATACTATGATCTGAAGGTCCCGATTGCCCCGTATGTGGCCACAGCAGGCAACTGCAGCTGCATCCGAGATGGACAGTCGGGAATCATCCGACTGCTGGACACAGGCAACAAAAACCTAACACCCACTGCTGGACAAAAAACACAAAGCGACAAATCTTCAGTACATTGTATTTCCAGAAGAGGAAATGGAGAAAGAAAACACTTAAGGAAGACTCTGCTAATGAAAAAGTAACTAATAGGAGAATTTTAGAAAGAAAGGCACCCTATTGAATGAAGTCTCCTGTGTAGCATGAAGAATGCTACTAAACGAAATTAAGGGTAAGCGATTACGAAAGATAACACTGACCGAATGAGGCTCGCACTAAAGGTGATATACATCTCAGCTGAATGGAAAGATCAAAGAGCCTCTGGAAAGCCTGTTTTAGAAGAACATGAGTATCATAAGTTCTTAAATCTCTCTTAAATTTCCCCCAAATTTTCATAAAGGAAAATACTTGGAAGTTGATTCTCAACAAACTGTAGGAAATAATTACAAATCAAACAGCTTCTAGGATTTTGCATCTGCACTACAAAACAATCACTAACATGCAAAAATGTGTTAAACTAGAACTGTAACAAGTTAAAACAGACAAAACGTTCTGCATATTTACTTACCGGCACCAGTGGTCTTCTTAGTAGCAGCCGTACCAATCCTCATTGGCCTTGTTGATAAGAACACTCCATTCATCTCAGTCAATGCACGATTCATTTCATTTGAATCTCCAAATCTAACAAATCCATATCCCTTAGATCTACCGGTGGTTCGATCAGTAACAACTTTAGCTCCCTTAACAGATGGATAACGGCTTCTGAATGTCTCTTGAAGCATGTAATCAGTAACATCGGCCGCAAGATCCCCCACAAATATTGGATGATCACTATCGTCCGATCGTTTCTCTCCAGCACCATAGGCTGCCCAATTAAGCCTAAAAGTTTGCTCGGCACCTGGCATCAATTGTCCATTAAACGCTTGAAGAACTCTTTCAGCCGCCGCTCGACTGGTGAATTCTACAAAACCATAGCCCTCCAACTGTCCTGTCTGCTTATTTCTGATGACTTTAACAGAAGTCACCTGAAACAAAATTTGAGGTGAATTTCACCAAATAAAGCTTATGTAAGGCAAACTAAATAAGAAAATTACACCAAATATAAATCTAAATGAGAAAGAATACTAAGCTAACAAACTCAACACCTCTCCGGTGGTGGCAAAACAGCTGTGGATGTAGCTTTCCTCCATCCAATACTGTAGATCTCCAATCCACAAGCTGCGAATCTCATCACCTAACCCAGATTGAGGCACTGAGACAGCCGCAGGGATCTGTTGATATTGAACAGGTGGTTGAAGAGATTGCAGCTGTGGTGGCGCAATTTGCATAGGCTGAGGTGGAGGAACCTGATGGAAATAGGAAAATTGTTCATTCATTGGTTAGTTTCACAATAAACTAACAGGAACATGAATGTGAATCGAGATATTCATCATGAATATGAATCGCAATCTGATGCTCCGTGCATTCGGGCAAAAAAAAACACACTGGCTTGGCATATCAAAGAAATATAGCGCCGCTGCATCTTGATAGAAAAATATATTGGAGTAACGTCTGTTTACTCATCAGTTTGATGGACAAATATAGCCCCACTCTGTATGCACAACTTGCTTGCAGAGTCATTCAGTTCGACAATTTGATCGAGTTTGCAGAACCCTAGCTCCACATTTTAATCTGAATCAGATCTAAAGATTCCAATCACCCAATGACACCATTTTTAACGTGAGAATTACCATCAACAGAACCTGAGAGGGTCACTAATTCCACATCAACGGAAAAATTACCGTAAAATTACCCCAGGCCATTATTTTTAAGAGAACCCGGTCATGTAGATTGAAAAGGCTAGATAAAGGTGGTTTCTTGAAATAAAATAAAAATAGCACGTCTGATATAAGATGATACTAAAAGGTAAGATAGTTGCCATTAATAATTGAAGAAATATCTAAGATTTGAAAAACCCAAATGACCGCGAGTGATTGAAATAAATAAGGATAAAACGTCTTCATAAGAGACGACGGTTGTTCATTCCACACCAACAGAAAAATTAGCGAAACAATAACCCTAGGTCGCCGTTTTCTATTGAAACATTTCTATAATTTGAAAAATCTAAATGAACGTGGTAAATTGAAATAGAAGAAAAATAAAACGGGCCATACAAAACAAGATTATGCTTATCACTGCAACTACCTGAGACGGTTGCTGATTCCACATCGGCGGGGGTATCTGCGGCGGAGCTTGGTGATACTGAGGTGGAATCATTTGGTTCCACGGCTGCGGCGGTTGCTGCTGCTGCTGGTCCATTGAGGAGGAACCATGGGCGGCGGAATCATGCCTGGAGCGGGCTGCATCATCTTGGAGGAGGAGACTTTCGAAATAAAATGAACGGTAGAGTTTTTCCTGCAGTTGGTTCAAGGAGTGAACGACGTGGGGATGTTTCACCAAAACCCTAACCCTAGAACAGAGGATTAGGAGAAAGAAATTTTAGTGCGGGATTTCTGACTAGTTAAATATTAAAGAAGGGATCAGTTTAGAGAGAGAGAGAGAGAGCGATGAAAGGACCGATGCGGGCCCCACATTGCTGGAAATATCTTCCGTTCATCCTCTTCAGAAATGACGTAGGTAGCCTGATCGCGCTCTTCGATTCCCTGGAAATGCCACGATCATGATCGATCCTTGGCTGATTAGATCAATCAACAAACCATGATCCTGATCATATCAACTGGTATCAATTACCTCAAAGATCTGATCAGCATGGCCATGATCAGCATTGTTGATCAATCAAATCCAATCGATGAACAACACTCCAAATTTTTACAAAATTTTAAAAAAAAAGTATTAAACTAAACAATTGACGAACATACTCCAGGATCGAATCAAAATTCGACACATGACCAGCTGCTTCAAGATCTTAGATCGATCGGAGCAGCGCAGCTAATTAGTTTTTTATAGTAAATTAATCATTTTTAAGGAATTAATGGAGTGTTAAAAAGGAAATTTCAAAAAAATTAATTTTACTTTGGTTACTAGATTACAAATTTAAACAACTTTATGCATTTGCCGAAAAAAAATCAATTACTTATGGCAATTGTTAGTGTTTAGGTCATCGCCTTTTTGCTTTTATATGTTCAATTATCCCAAACACACAATCTCTCAGAGCAAATTAGTCATCGATTCTAGGTAGGGCGCCGAGAATCCTCAACCCTTGTTACGTCAGGTGTTTCTCATTCTCTCTCCCATCTCTTATTTTAAGCCGAATTTTCTCCCATTTGACTTCTCACTAAAGTCAAGTGCCCCTCGCTCCCTCACCTTTGTTGTTGCCTATCTATCTATTCCTTCTACCTACTCTTACCCATAAGCTCTCTCTCCCTTTGTGTTGGCGACTCTCTCTCTCTTTGTCTCTCTGTCTCTCTCTCTCTCCCACTATTGATTGCTCTCTCACCTCTTTATTGGCAGCTTTCTCTCTCCTTAGGCAATCCATCGACTAGACCTCTGCTCACTCCACCAACATGATGGTGAAATAGGTCTAAAGCATTATTCAAGGTCAAGTAATTAAAAAGACAAACATGTAGTCGTCTAATTCACATGATTAGTGATATTTTACATTTTTACCTGTTTAATTCATTATTCTATTATGAGTGTTAGGCATAATTCACATCATTAATATGCATGTTATCATGTTTTCATGAAGTCTTTGCATTCATCGTATCACATTATTCATAATTCAAATTTGCATTAAATTACAATTAATTTTATACGTTATTAATATTTAACCTTTTTCAAGGTCAAATAAGGAAGAACCAATCATGTTTGCATGAGTTTCATAATCATAGGTTATGAACAAAGGACAATATAAAACAAAAATGTAGAGAAAATATACAGATTTTGATCAAGGATTAATTTGTATAGCTTGTTTTTATTTTAATTTCAAGTAATATAATGAAAAAAAAAGAGACTAAAGAGATCACGAAAAGATATGATTATTTTGAGTTTACAGGGTTTTTAATTTTTCCAGAATATATGATTATATGATATAAAGGGGCTTTTAATTTTTCTCATTTTTCTATTTTTCCAGAATTTATTTAATTTTTTCTCAAATTTTCTAATGTTTTTTATTTTAAAAAATATTTTTTAAAACAAAATTTAGGAATCTAAAAATCAGAAGAACAAATAAAGAAGAGTTTATTTGCACATGTTGATGCGGCACAATGATGTCACAACACGGACACGTGGTGCGAAGGGGCGGCACCATGCGGCACACAATCAACACCACATGGCACCATCAAGGTGAGTATTAGTCTCTAACTAAGTGGCATGTATCATTGGTTAACCGCTTAATGGGTCCATAAGATCTCCTTAACCATATGGAGAATCCTAGAGCAATGGATGTGCAGTCCACACAATCAGTGATCATGATGCAATCTCGTATATCTATTTTTTCTCTCTACTCGTGCAAACTTGAAGGCGACGCATGGCACAATCTCAAGCATTCCGCACTTGATAAAAGAGATATGATAGTCATTGATTCTTTCGATAACTTTCCCTCTCATTGGCAAATAAGGTGCTGACATGTGGTGCATTTTTTAGAGTTCGCAATCTTGATCAAAAGGAAATCAACAGCAGCATCCTTTGGCATTTTTTAAGGGATTTTCAACAATAAAAAATTTCTCCAAATTTAAATCATGATATCTCATGATCTTGATGACTCTTGGGGCTGAAATTTTTTGGGCATGATTTTCATTTTAATTTTTTGGGCTGATTTAAATTTTGATTCAAAAAAATCAGGGTTTGGAACATTTCATTGTGTGCTTCTAACATTGGTTAGCCAAAATAAAGAGGGCACCGATCGATGGTTCCTTGTGTAGCTGACATCATTTTTAGTAAGTTTCTTCTCTTTTTTATCTAATCCTCATGTTGGATGCAGGCCGCCAATTCCGAGGAAGATGTCGAGGCTCTCATAAGAGTGTTTGATTGGAGAGCATCGCTAGCCTGAGTTTTGATCATAATTAGGGTTTATTCTTCCTAATATTCTCCATTTTCTCAATCTTTTCCGTTAACATTTTCATATTTTTCAACCCTAAAACACCATTCCATTGTATGAATAATAATTTTTTGAAAGGAGAGTAAAAGTGTTTGATTGGACTATCACATCCTCATGTATGTCTCCCTTCCTTTCATCAAACATATTTGCTTTCTTAATTTAAAAATACAAATAAAACTCTTTCATTTTAATCTTTTGCTATCATCGTTGTAAATTTGATCTCGACTCACCACTACTCTAAATTGAAGATTAAATTCAAAGAGTTAAATATAATTTTTAGTTTGTGATTTTGAGTTTATAATGACTGTAATTTTACACATATCAATTAGGTTTCAATAATGATTTCTTTCTCATTTAATCTGATGATTAAATAAGGTATAATTTTAAACAAGGGCAAATCTTTGAATTATTGAGTTTAAATCACTTTGACACTTGGGAAATAATGACTAACTTGGAAAATTAAATAATTTAGATCTTGGTGAAAAAAATTTATTTAGAACGATATTTCAAAGAACCTTCCACTGAATCTCTTGCAAATCAAACTTAAAATAAAAGGGAAATCAGAGTGATAAGTTGGAGAGAAAATTATGAATTCATTAGAGAAAATAATGAAAAATGGTAATATTTTAGTCTAAGAATCTAAAAATGAATATAAGTAAAAATACTAGTAAAAATAAATTTCAACTAATATAAACTCTCAAGAATTTTTGTCAATCAAGTGTCGGATCAAGGAAATTTCATTTTAAAAAGAAATGGAGGAAGTTTGACATTTAAGAGAAGTATCCCTAATTCTTGGCAAAATCTTGATTTCCTGGATCAATCAATGCAAAAATGAGTATAGAACACAAATCAATCAGGAGATTCAAAGAAACGATGTTAGAAAGCTGTACAAACTCAAAATCTATAGAGAATCAAGTTGATCTTGTGAGTTTTTAGAATTTAGTCAAACTAGATGATGAGATGAGATGAGAATTTTGGGAAAGAGGTTTGCAAGTAAAGAAGGGATCTTTAAAATTAATTAAATTCCACATGATTTTGATCCAAATACGTGAGAAATTTCATAAAGAAGTTAGAGAGAGAAAATTGCATATGAAGACAGAGAAAGTGTCCAAAGATTCAATATTCATTAATGTACTTTACAAAAAATAAATCTAAAGCTCTTGGGCAATTAATAGGACCAAACCACACCAAAATAATCTAAATTTTCCAATAAATTGCTCCAATCACTCATGTAATTGAAGAAAGCCCAAACTAGATGTTCCTGGAAAGGTCTCATGCTCAAACTACAAATCCTCTCTCAATCCATCAAGAAATATTATTATTTGAGACCCAATAGAAGAAAAAAAAATTGAGAATCCACTGGAATCAAGGACAAAGGCTTGATAACTCAATTTCTTACAAGAATAATAACCATCAACGATAGAGATCTTGTAAAGGAATTCAATTTATGAAATATCATTGCTTTCCAATTGTCTTTAGTGAGGTTTGACAGTTTATGAGAGAGGAGATCGCCTCCAGAAAAAGGCAACAAGAACCCATCTCTATTTGGAGAGAGAGAGAGAGAGAGAGAGAGGTTTGATATCGTCGATCATCTTTCTCGACTCTAGAACACTTCTTCTAGAGAAATTAGTGACATATTTCCCGATGAACAGCTTCTCGCCGTCGTGACTAAGGCACCTTGGTTTGCGCATATCATGAATTACTTAGGCACAAAATCAGTCCCCGAGTATTGGAACATGAATCAAAAGCGAAAATTCTTTCATGATATTCGATATTACTTTTGGGAAGAACCTCAATTGTTCCACTTAGGGGATGATCAAATTATTCGGCGATGCGTTCTAGAGGAGGAGCAAGTCCATATATTATCAATGTGTCACTCGTCCTTATCTGGAGGACATTTCGCATCGATGAAGACTGGAGCTAAGGTGCTGCAAAGTGGCTTCTATTGGCCAACTCTCTTCAAGGAATGTCTTAAATGTCAATCCATATTAAACATCTCAAAGTGAGATGAAATGCCTTGCAATCCATCCTTGAGGTAGAGATTTTTTATGTTTGGGGTATAGACTTTATGGGACCATTTCCACCCTCTGAGGGAAAGGAGTATATTCTTGTAGCAGCAGATTATGTGTCTAAATGGGTCGAGGCAATACCGACGAGGACGAATGATTATAAAGTGGTTAATAAGTTTATTGTTAGCAATATATTTTCTTGCTTCGTTTGTCCTAGGGCGATAATTAGTGATGGTGGATCTCATTTTACTAACTCTCATTTCAGGGCTTTACTTAGGAAATATGGAGTTCACCATCGCGTTACGACCCCGTATCACTGACGAGATGAAACCGCGAGGTCGTCGATTTCAACCGGTATCGCGTCAAAAATTATTCCAAACTTACCAATTTTAGGAAATTCACTCGAATTGAGGGGTATAATGGTAAATATGGGTCGAATCCACAGGGAATTAAGGATTTTCTTGACGTGTTCTTCAAATTTGATCAAATCGGACGAGAAATTGATGGAAGAAATTGGGGAAAA
>CM044116.1:983862-1100021 GCA_024174645.1 Lemna minuta | reverse complement strand
GGTAGGATGAGCACCATGAAATGATGTATGTTGTTTTTTTCAATAAAGTTGCATAAAAAAAGCCTTGAAAATTTCAAATTCTGAATTCTCTAATCTCCTTCTTGAAAAAGGCTTGCAGAAAAGTAGAATTAGGATGAATAAATTAGAATTATAATGAAAGAAAAAAATACATAGAATTAGGAGGAAAAGAAAGAGTAGAATTAGAATGGTAAGCTACCTCCCATGTGTTTTTAGCCGACTCTATTTATAGCCACTATGTATATAAGGATGATACTTGTTTCTACTTCTTGTGCCCTTATCATTCATGTCCATAGTGCAAGGAGGAAGCGACGATTGGTTTGGTATGATGAATTTCTTTTAATTATGTATATTCTATTAGTATGTAGAGCAAGAGCATTCTTAGTTTATTTGGTGGATTAAAGTGCTTGCTGGAGGAATGCCTTGATCTTGAGTTTCTAGTACATTACCTTCTTCTTGGCATCATTTAAGGTAGAACATTCATTTCAGATTCTATCAATGCTCATCCCATGGCTTTCTAAGCTTGTTAGTCCTATTTCATACTTTTTCTCTTTCCATTGCTAAGGGACTAGCAATGATGGGCCCATATGTTGCATAAGAGAGAAGGGGGGGCGTGATAAGGCCTATATGGCGATGATGGAATAATTTCGTGTGGTCGTTTAATTCACACAAAATCGTGTCAAATCTAATACTAAACTCACCAATTTTAGGAAACTATCACGAATTAAGAAGTATAGTGGTTAATAAGGGTCGAATACATATAGAAGTAAGAGCATTTTGAGATATCTTTTAAAATTTGATCAAATCGGACAATAAAATGTGGTGAAAAATTAGGGAAAATTATATGTTTAGAAAGAAGACTTGAAAATGAATCCACAGAATCAAAAATCAAGAAATTTGGATCAAAATTCGTGGAGAAATCATCAAGTGAATGAGATAGAAATTTCTGAAATTGAAAATCGCGAAAAACCAAAAATGAAATTGAAATTGACTAAATTACGATTCAAAATTGAAATCTAAGGCTATAGGAAGGAAGATTAGGATAAAACTCAATCTCTAACCCACGATTGTGCTCGAATCGATCCAATTACTCGCCGGATCGAAGGGTTTTCATTCCCGAATTTGAAAAATGATCGTTGATGTTCAAGAGCCGATTTCTTCCTATTCTCTCAACGAAATCTCACTTCAAAGCACTCCGTATATGAAGAAATCATTCTAGAAGTGATTGGAAGCAAGAGAATCAAGGGATTTCATGTCTAGACAATCTAATTACTCGAAGAACCCAAGAATGCTTTATAAGTTTGAAGAACATCTCTATTTATAGGGTGAATTGGGCGTAATAGTCGGATGAAGCATTTAATCCTTGATCAACGGCTATGATGAAACGCAAGATTACGAATCGTTATGGTTAAGTCGTGGCCGTTGGATCTCAAATAGACCCTCGAGATGAAGCCACGTTGTGCGCTTTATAAGTAACGTATCAAACGGTCGTCGTTTGATCTTGATCCAACGGTTCAGATACTTTTCGTCGGTTTTAATCTTAGCAGTTATAAGTCTTCAAATCGACAGTTGAGATTAAATCATTTTAAAATGATTTGGTGATGAATAGACTTGTGCCACATACCCCTCGCCTTTAAGTGACGATCGACGGTTGTGATTTGATCGTGCGATCAGACGCTCCACGTGCTGCCACGTCACTTGGGCGAAAATCAAATTGAATTTAAATCAAATAAATTGAAGTTAAATTCAGAAAAATTCAAAAAAATTGAGAAAAATTCCAAGAAATCCCTAAAAAGTATAAAATTCATATTTTTTAAAATAGAACTCCAAATTAATCTAAATTTATTTTATTAGATCATAAATTAAATTATCTATCATTCTAAAAAGTCAAATTTAATAAATAGTAAGAGAATACATTTCTATTTTAAAAATATACTCATTTCTTTTAGATTTGAAAACTTAGAAAAAATATTTGAGTGTATATAAAATAATTTCTCTTATTATTTAACCTTAAAAACTAATTATAATCTCAAGTAAAGATGAGTATATAAAAATATTATCTTAATTTATCATAAGTAATCCTAAATTAATATATTTTGAGATTATAATAATTTTTTTATTGAATGATAGATAAACACTAAAAATATGATAACATGCATTAGAATGAAATGTTTGATGCCTTAATTTGCATTAATAATTATGTATTTTTATTTTTAATTAGAATGTTATCACACCTCCCAACTTAAATAATTACTGGTCTTTTAGGAAATTATCATATAGTCTCCCTAGAAAATCCTTTTATCCTTTGATCCTACTACTAAAGAGGTGAAACGTATAATTATGAATGTATAATTACATTTTCCTCATAGTGTAGGCCATAATAATCTAGATTCCATCTCTTGGTTGACTTCTTTAGTGCATATTAGGGTAGTGCTTATCGGCTAATGCTCGAGTCTTATTCTCAATTGTGATGAAGGTGAGCATATCTAGGGTTTGATGCTATGGGGATGAAAATGTACTCACTCTCTTATGAGTAGATGTAATTCCTTACCCTCTCCATAGATACATCACTCCTTTACTCAGAAATAGAGGCTATTTAGTGTATTAGAATTCTCCTCAACTCGTCTTTCTCCTATAAAGAGTGCAATTGCAAAGGGATTCCTATCTTTGTGATACAATGTGTGAGGTGGCTGAAGGAAATAAAAAGGTACTATTTATAAGTGAATGATGTGGTTAAAAGCAAATATACAGATAAACAAAGTGGATTTTAGAAACAAAGGAGGTACCACTTATGATAATTATACTCTCAAATTATGGTGATGGATGATAGGGGTAGATGATAATGGTAGAGATGATAGAAGTGTTAGATCTAATCTCTATTAATTGGACATAGTTATTTATTATTGTGGATTAGCTATCATTTTAATCCCATTAAGTGATTCAATTATGTTTAATCTGGGGATTACAACATTCAGTTATGTGTGTGGAGGTTAATTATGTGTAGAGGTAGTAAATTAGTCATTAATGGGCTGACTAATGACTGATTAGAGGCTTAAGCTTTCCTCTTCTCTATAAATAGGAGGCCATAGTCCACTTGGATAACCTGATGCTCATAACCCTCAAGAGAGAATCCCATTTCCTCTTGAGATCAGGAGGTTACATCAGGGATATTCAAGAAGGCTATTCTCCGATTCAGTAATCTACTTCGATGAAGATTAATTCGGTGAATCCAAGTACGCGTTTAATTTCGGTTTATCAATCTGATTATTCTGATGAATCATGATGCATATTCAAGTTTCTAACAAGAAGAAGATATTTCCCAACTTATTTTCCTTCTTTTCACTTCTTATTTCTCTATTTTTCTTGCTTTTTCTCCTTCTTTTTCCTTCTTTCTCTTTTTTTTGGTTATTCAAAAAATAATTCAAAATTTCAAAAGAATTTACATGAAATAAGGATATGGAGAATTTTTTGGTTTTTGAAGAGAGTATGAAACAAATGTGAAGTGTAGTGTGAAGGGATATGTACAGGTGAGGGGAATATGGAAGCAATGTGATGTGATGGATGCGTTAATCACTTGGGAGTGTTATTATCATAAGTGAAGTTTAAAACAAAATGATGTAACTCCTTGACTTCTTTGGAAGAGATAAAACTAAATGCCTAACAGGAAAAGATCGGTGCCTTAAAAATTTTGGAGCATTGCACTCGTTTAAGAGAAAATTCAGAAGTGAGGAATTGTCACACTAAGTATGTTTGGCTAATGTCAGGTAGGGGATAGGAATTTGACATTAACTTATCTAAAAAACTCTCTATTTCAATCCCATAGCATTTGAACTTTAGATTACTCACTTTTCCCTGGTGCCTGTTAGATACTCAAACCCTAAGAAGTCAACTACTAAATATCATTCATGGTTTCTCTAGATCACTTAGCTTTATTACTCAAAATGTAATCATATGGGCTATAAGGCCCTCACCTCTACATCTCTAGTACGTCGGATCTCTAAATGTCAAGAATTCTAAGGTGAGGTAGAGTGGATCAAATTTGGAAAATAGGAGTTTTTAGAATGTACAATTTTAAATTTTTTGAAAGATGGTTGAGTTTTTCTAAGTCCTCACCCCTCAACTAGAAATTTTTATTGCCCTCAATGAAATCATCATGCTCATGAAAAAGAGAATGCTAAGTACCGAGCATGGCATGAAAAAGATACAAAAATATGGTTAGAAAAACACATTGATGCGTTGATGCTCGTTCACGGGATTTCTTGCGCGTGCACCCTTTCCCTAATATAGCTCTTCTTTGATAGCTACAAAACTTGAAAAAAAAATACAAAAATAAAACTAAAAAGTGAGATAATTTTGGGGTGCCTCCCAAGAGCGCTAAGTTTAACGTCTTCAGCCAAACGTAAATCTAATCAAACCTACGACTACCGATGGGGTGAGGGTGATACCGCTGTCACATCCTCGTGTACTCGAGAAGATGCAGATTTATCATGTCCGCTGGTGTAGGTGGTTCCGATGTCAGGTACGACATGAGATAATGGCCATTTACCTTGAATTGTCGGTCAGATTTGATGTCAGAGATGAGTACAGATCCACTGTCAAACAACTCTAGAACCACATATGGAACATCCCATCACGAGCGTAGCTTCCCAAGAAAGAGCTTAAGGCGATAATTATAGAGCCAAACCTTATCGTTGACCTGAAAGTATCATCTTCTGATGTATTGGTCATGAAAGGCCTTCGTCTTTTCCGTGTAGATCACCGCATTCTTGTACGCGTCGTGCCTTAGCTCTTGCAACTCCTAGAGCTGGAGAAGTCGTTGTTCCCTGCTTCATCCAGAGATAGGTTGAGCTTTTTGATAGCCCAATAAGCTCGATGCTCCAGCTCAACCAGAAGGTGGCATTCTTTTCCAAAAATTAGCCGAAAAAGAGACATCTCAATGGATGTCTTGATGCTGTCCGGTATGCCCATAGTGCATATGGTTAAATTATCTTTTTAGAATGCTTTTGACCTCTCTATTACTTACTTCTACTCGCTCATTTTCTTGGGGGTGGTATGGTGTGGTGACGCGATGGTTGATAACATGCATTTATAACCTGAATTCTTATTCTAATTAACTCATATTCATACTTATTTTATGTGAATATGATGCATGTTATCATACTTTTTAGGAATTTTCTCCATTGGCATGTCATTTCACTAAAGTTGATATTTATGCATAAATTAGGGATAATTTCATGTTTAATAGATGATTAATCTTTTGTTTAAATTAATAGAAGTTAATCTCAGTTATTAAATGAGTTTTGATTTTAGTGAATGTTTGGAAGGATGAATTTAGGATGAATTTATGATTTAGAATGTTTAGTTAGAACTTATTTAATGAAATTTTAATTCATCTTTATTTCCTTCTTGAAAACATATTTTAAATGACATGATATTAAAAAGAAAAGAATTTGTGATCCAATGGAGAAAATTTGGATTAAAAAGGAGTTTTATTTTGAGAAATATGAATTTTTGAAGTTTTATACTATTTTTTTCCGATTTTTTATTTGATTTTTAATTAACTTTTTAAGGAAATTCTTAGTTAAAATCGCGAAAAAAGGGGAGAAATTACCTGCTGCTGACGTGGCGAGCGGACCCAGGTGGGGCTGACGTGGCGAGCGGGCCCACGTGGCGCGCGGGTCCACCGCGTCGTTACGACGTGGCGCTGAGGCCACGTGGCAGGACGCGTGTGGCCCACGCAGGAGGCGCATGGGGCACGCCAAATGGCAGGGAGGCCACGTGCCACGTGGACGCCCGTGTGGGGCGCCACGTGTCGCGGAGCAGAGAGGAGATATTAGGATAGTTAATAGGGGAATCCTTTCCCCTATTTATGCGCGACCTTTTCCTCCTTTTAATCCGTGTGGGACTATGTTCCCACACGATTTTGTTTTGCAGGACGCGTGGCGGCTTGTCGAGCGTTAGATGCGGGAGGAACGGCAGTGATCGCGTGGACCCGAGTCCACGCGATCATCCATCAAACACGTGCTAAAAAAAAAGATTAAGTGACGAGGATCGGATGACTTACCTCGCGCCACGTGGCAACCCGAGGACCTCCCGATCGGCATCAAATCGAAGGGTGATAGATCTCCATCAGACGGCTGCTGCACTTTGATCAAAATCAATAGAAATCGGACGGTACAGAGATGTTGTGGAAGAACTTCGCGATCGACCCGCGATCGCGGCGTGATCGAGCCGCGATCGCACGCCTTCTGACGCGGAATCGCCTCTACATGATCCGATGCTGATCGGCGAAGACCTAAGACCACGATCGAAGCCCGATCGTGACCAGATCGTGGCTCGATCGTGGTACGATCGTGGCGCTAAAATCATGGAAATTGGAGGCTTGTTGACCGTGAAATCCGGTCAAAATTGACACGGATTTGAAGCCACGAAGCCATGCAAAGGAAACCGCTTCCACGACGCTTGCAAATCGCCTCCACGACCGCTCCAATGACCCACGATTCCAAGCCAATTTTCTCTTTAAAAACTCATGTATTCCCTCCTTTATTCTTCAACTTTTGATCGACTCGTGAAGAAATTATGCGAGTTTCGAGGAAGATCTCTAGTTCATCGTGTTCCCCCCGCGTTTAGACTTGATTGCGAAGCAATTGGAGCGGGATTGATCACGAATTTCTCCTTGATTTCATCGAATTTTCCCCTTGAATTCCGAACGTCCACGAGGAAGAATCCGAGCAAATTCGCTTCAATCCACGAGAATTGGAGCCCCATCCTTGCGGCAATCAGGTTAGTAGTGAGATTCGATCGATTATCATGAGGTAATTTGAGTTTTTATTAGATTTAGAAGTTTAATTTTGCAAATTAGTTGATAGTGTTCTTCATTTTCTCCAATTTTAGGTCGGAAATTTCTCTGATTTTGAAAATAGTATATCTCTCTGATTATAATTCCAAATCACTTGATTTTGGTTTCATTGGATTCCTCTTTTCATCAGCTTTCCGTGGATAGAACATTCATCAAATTCCGAGTTCATTTGACCCTTAAATTTAACGTTTGACCACGGACTGTTCATCTTTTATCAAAAGTCAAACGTTGACTTTCGGGGTCAATTACTTTTTATTGAAAAATCAGAATTTGATAATTTTGGTCTTGTTGGATTCCTCTGGTTCTTAGCTTTCTATTGACATATAAATTGCAAGATTTGGATTTCATTTGGGCATTCAATTTGAAGATTTACTCTGAGGTGTTCATTTCGGGGATTTTCTGATCATTGATTTTCAATAATTCATAATAAATCCATTTCTTATCTTAAAATTACAAAACTTATTTCAATAAATTCCATTTTCTCTCTAGTTTCCAAATATCTACTTTTCGTAATCTTCTGACTCTGTTTGATTCTCTGATTTTTCAGAACACATACTGCTGGTCAAAGTCAACGCTTTGACTTTGACTTTTGACTTTTCTCTGTTAAATCCGAGATTTCAAATCTTAAAACTTTTTATTTATCTTATTTATATCATTTACATATCTTACATCTTATATTCTCTTATTTAAAACTCCTTTTAAACCTAAGTTTGACCAAGTCAACTCTGCGATTAAAGTCAACCCTGCTCTCTGTGGATCGACCCGATACTTACCCAGTACTTGATTATTATATCTTGTCTTTTTGAGTTCGGTTTTATAAATTTTGTTTGACCATCGTCTTTGTGTTTTAACGACGCACGAAAACGACACGTCAATGGTGTACTGCATATTTCTTCAATAATGCCTTAAAATGTGTATTGCTGAAGTGTGAACCTCCGTCGCTGATGATGGCCCTTGGACAACTATATCGTACGAATATGCATCTCGTAATGAATCTGAGCACCTCCCAATAGTTGTTTGTCCTAGTGGGGATTGCTTCGACCCACTTGGACACATAATCCACTGCTTAAAAGATATACTCTTTCCCGTCTGAAGGTGAGAAAGGTCCCATAAAATCTATCCCCCACAAATCAAAGATCTCCACTTCAGGGATAGGCCACATCGACATTTCATCTTGCTTTGAGGTGTTCAATGCTACTTGACATTGTAGACACTCCATGTAGAATTGGTGGGCGTCCTTGAAGATGCTGGGCCACTAGAAGCCGCTCTGTAGGATTTTGTTCGCGGTCTTGTGTGCCACGAAATGTCCTCCGCTTGTCGAAGAGTGACACATCACTAAGATGTTTCCTTGCTCCTCCTCTAAGATGCATTGCCTGAAGATCTGGTCATATCCGAGATGGAATAGAAGTGATTCTTCCCATAAGTAGTATTTGAGAGTGAAGCCCTCTTAATGCAAATTTTATGAAATGATCGCTCGTAATCCTTAGAAAAGGAGTGGAAGATACTTGATTTTATCGAATTAAGGATCTCGAAAATTGATTTCTACTTCGGATTAGTCGGTGTAGAATTGATGTGAGCTAATTTGAAGAAATAAAGAGAAAAATCTAAGTTGACGAAGTCAAAATTGACTAAAATGATCAAAATTACGCCTTAATTCCCCGGCAATGGCGCCATTTGACGGAACGATTTCGTGTGCTCATTGAATTCACACAAAATTGTGTCAAAACTAATACTAAACTCACCAATTTTAGGAAATTATCACGAATTAAGAAGTATAGTGGTGAATAAGGGTCGAATTCATAGAGATATAAGAGCATTTTGAGATATCTTTTGAAATTCGATCAAATCGGACAATAAAATGTGGTGAAAAATTAGGGAAAATGATATTTTTGGAAGGAAGACTTGAAAATGAATCAACGGAATCAAAAATCTTGAAATTTGGATCAAGATTCACAGAGAAATCATCAAGTGAATGAGATAGAAATATTTGAAATTGAAAATGATGAAAAACCAAAACAAAAATTGAAATTGAAATTGACTAAATTACGATTCAAAATTGAAATCTAAGGCTATAAGAAGGAAGATTAGGATGCAACTCAATCTCTAACCCAAGATTGCGCTCGAATTAATCCAATTACTCATCAGATCAAAGGCTTTTCATTCCTGAATTCAAAAAATGATCGTTGATGTTCAAGAACCGATCTCTTCCTATTCTCTCATCGAAATCTCACTTTCAAGCACTCCGTGGATGTGGAAATTCATCTAGAAGAGATTGGAAGCAAGAGAATTGAAGAGTTAGTGTCTAGATAGTTCGATTACTCAAAGAACCGAAGATTGATTTATACTGTCGAAGAACATCTCTATTTATTGGGTGAATTGGGTGTAAAAATCGGATTAGGCATTTAATCTTTGATCAACGCTATGATAAAATGCAAGATTTCGAATCGTTCCGGTTAAGTTGTGGCGGTTGGATCTCAGATGGACCCTCGAGATGAAGCTACGTCGCACGCGTTATAAGTAACACATCAAACTGTTGTTCTTTGATCTTAATCCAACGGTCGAGATGCTTTTCGTCGGTTTTAATCTTAGCCGTTATAACTCTTCAGATTGACGACTGAGATTCAATTATTTTAAAACAATTCCGTGACGACTGGATTTGCGCCTTTAAGTGACGATCGGCGGTCGCGATTTGATCGCGCGATCAGATGCTCCATGTGCTGCCACATCACCTGCGCGGAAATAAAATTGAATTTAAATTAAATAAATCAATTTTAAATTCAAAAAAATTCAAAAAATTTGATAAAAATTCTAAAAAAATCCAAAAAATTAGAAAATTCATATTTTTTAAAATATAACTCCAAATTAATCTTAATTTGTTTCATTAGATCAGAAATTAAATTATCTATCATTATAAATATTTAAATTTAATAAATAATAAGAGAATACATTTCTGTTTCAAAAATATACTCATTTCTTTTAGATTTTAAAACTTAGAAAAAATATGTGAGTGTATATAAAATAATTTCTCTTATTATTTAACCTTAAAAACTAATTATAATCTTAAGTAAAGATGGGTATATAAAAATATTCTCTTAATTTATCATAATTAATCCTAAATTAATGTATTATGAGATTATAATGAATTTTTTATAGAATGATAGATAAATACTCAAAAATATGATAACATACATTCGAATGGAATATTTTATGCCTTAATTTGCATTAATAATCATGTATTTTCATGTTTAATTAGCATGTTACCAGGCGATGTGAAAGCTTAAAGGGCTTCTCCCTTATAGAGGCACCGAAGTGCATTTATTTCTTACGTGTGGGACTAATGCATCTCTCTCTTTTTGCAGGCGATGTGGTAACATGTGGAGCGTCGGATTGAGCGCGCGAATAGGCGCGCGTGGATTCGGTGGATCGCGGTCCACCAGATTACGATCGTAGCACATGATAATTTTGTAGTCGTCGATCTCATTAGTGAGATCTAACGGCTACTACTTAATCTCGTACTCGGCGAATGACGGTGCGACACATGGCAACTTGTGGACGCTTCGATAAAGATCAAACGGCAGAAATTAAGGAGAGGTAGAGCCCACATCGTGGGGATTGTGGCCCACTTCTTGCGCACGACGTGGCTTCATCTAAGCCATTCAAGCCCTTAAACTCGACAGACGGCCTAGATTTAAATCACAAAATTTCTTATATAAATTCGTGTTCTTTCTTACGGAAATGGAACTCTCAATTAAGCGTTAAATTGAGCTTTTTTGGAGGAAAATATTGAGTTCTTCATGATTCTCTTGCATCCTAAACTCAATCGGGCATGAATTGAGGCAAGAAATTCATGAACATTGTGAGAAAACATTTGGTAGTCGCCCCTTGAATGTTGAAATCACGACGAAGAAGAAATCAGAGAAATTACCAGCAATCAAAGCAATTTTAAGGCTCAATCTTCGCGTCAATTGGGTTAATAGTGTGGCACCTTCATAATCCTCGATTTTTAGATAGTTTAAATTAAGTTTAGATAGGTAATTAGAGTTTTAAGAGTCAAAATTTCTTCATTTTGCCCAAATTTTGTGACGGACTTTTTGCTAATTTTCGAACAAGGATTTCTTCTTGATTATAACTCTAATTCTAACGAATTTGATTTTATTGGATTGTTTGTTCAATCATCATTCCTAAAGTTTAGAGGTGAACCAGAAAGTACTAATTCTCCAATCAGACTTCCTGAAGTTGAGAAGAGGAAAAAAAGATAAGAGAAATTAGGGGAAAGTAAGAAGTAGGAAAGCTAGGAAATCTTATTCATAAATTTTTATCAAGGTTTGACCCCTCGATTTATCTTTTGACCAACTACAGTTCAAAATCAATTCAAATGTGGGCATTGACTTTTGAGGGCTATTACTGCAAATATAGAAGATGAAATTTGTCACTTTAGGTGTCTTTGGAATCCTCTAATCATAACATTTCTATGCGTTGGTGATCTGTCAGATTTGGATATCATTTGATCAATCAATTTAAGGATTTTGACGAAAACCTTCATTTCTGTGCTATTCTGTCCTATGATTTTAGAAAAATCACAGTCAATCTAATTGTTCTAAAATCATCATATGATTTTTTATTTTTAATCATCGTGGGTTGAGAATTATAAATATTGTTTGACTGAAGATCGTGTGTTTCAACAGCCGCACATTTCATCGCTCGTCAGAAATCATCATGAACTCGTATGATATTTCTAGTACCTCGGCCAAAGATTTTATTATATCTCATTCCTTAAGTCAATCACCTTAAATACCAAGGACGAACGATCTCACCTCGACCACATAATCACCATCGAGGACTTCATGCCGAATGTAATAAATGAAGTTTTGGAGATCTTCTGGCTAGGGATTCCTAAGTCATAATTAAAATATAATCATCCATCCCCAAGATGTCTTTGGTGTCTTAAGTCAAATGATCACGTACATAACTGTGACATAGATTTACCTGATTGACAGTTCAGTATAATATAGTTTAGGAATTCATATGCATCATTTTTGTGAACTCTTTCTCCAAAGAGCACCCATTAGCTATCCTTGGTTTCTCCACTTTGATGGCCATAGACTAGTTATAATTATCATATAAGTTGGATTGGATAGTGTTGTTCTTTTTGGATGATCTGATGTCCTTCTCGAATTTCTCATGAATAGGAATATTTAGAACATATATTTAGATACAAATGATCACTATATTATAATCATAACATAATTCATTTAGTCATTGGATATGCTCATGGACTTTACTACAAACTTCACACAAGAATGTCAAAGAATAAATTTCATATCAATGAACATAAATGAGATACATAGAAGTGTTATTAGCTTGTAGGTCACATAATGTCCATCACCTTAAATGTCCTCTATATAGTACTTCATGAACTTTAAATTTCTTCCATTAGTCCATTATTTGATTTTTAATGATTGATCCTCCATCATTCTATCATTGCTTCATGAACTTTATTAATGTATTGTGGTACATGAGACTTAGTATAGCACCCAATGGATACCAACATTCTGACATGAACTTGTGTTTTCACCATAAATATCATCTCGATAGCATTGGGGCTTGTCAAATGGCCTAGTTTGTAGCCAAATGATTTACTCAAGCTCAAAATAATGCTTATACTAAGACATTCTCTCCAATTTCTTGCATGGACTCTATTCAAGTTATTTTATATCTTGGAGTAATTCAAGATTGATTTGTCCTTTAGTTTGATTTCTTCAATGCCTTCTTATATGATTAATAGGTGAAACAATTTTTTATGAAGAAGCCTCTAGGGTATGTTTCCCAAGGGGAAACTGATGAGACGAATCTGTGAGGTCGTTGAATACACACGGACTCGTGTCAAAAACAAGTTCCAAACTCACCAATTTTGATAAATAATCACGAATTAGATATTATAGAGGTGAATAAGGGTTAAATTCATGAAGAATTACGGTATTTTTTAGGAACTCTTTGAAATTCGATCAAATCAGATGATGAATTGAGGTGAAAAATTAGGGATTTAAGTAGATTTGGAAAGAGAACTCAAAGACGAATTCATGGAATCAAAAATCACTCAATTTGGATCAATATTTGCGGAGAGATCAAATATAAAAAATTAGATAGAAAATCGATCACAAAGAGAGAGAAATTCGAAATAAAATTTAAAATTAACCTAATCTACTATTCTAAATTACAATATAAGGATACAAGATGAAAGATTAGGAGGAAAACACATAATCTAACATGAGAGAGTTCTTGGAATGATCCAATTGATCATCGGATCAAAGGCTTTTCATTCCGTGATTTCGAAGATGATTTTCGGGATTCAAGATGCGAATTCTCCCTATTCTTTTGATGAAATCTCACTTTCAATTACTCTGTGGACGCGGAAATGAGTCTAGAAGAATAAGAAAGTGAAAGATTCAAGGATGGTGGTGTCTAGAGAGTTTGATTACTCAAAAACATCCAAGAATGATTTAATGAGATGATGAAATTACTTAGAGGGGGGGGGGGTGAATTAGTTTCTTTATTATCTTTACGTTTTTCTAATTTTGTTTGAATGCGTTGATTATCACACAAATTTCTCACATCACTTGTATGCCTGATTTTTTTTAATACTAGACAGGGTGTCCATAGCCCCCGCACTAGTCCTAGGAGGAGACAGTCCTCCCAGAGTCACTCCTCACTAGGTTAATCCCCCAGTAGCAAGTACTAGCTAGCTGTGATAATTAGATCAAAGTTCTATCATGATATTTTAATTTGACTCACTTACGCTCTTGGTTAGTAACCTCACTTCGCCCCTGTCCTTCAGTACCCCTCTGCTTGTCCCGTCCCACATGCGGACTCCTAGAGCTCCATGCGTCGCTCCGTACTCTCTTTCGGGCTGGCCTGCCTTTCTGAAGTCACCGAGTCTCATCACCGGTCCACGTACACACCAAGTAAGTCTCTCGTCCTCGAGTCTGAGCAATCATGCAAGGTGAAGAGCAAATACACCTCGAGTTGACTTTCTAGTCAACTCCCTAGAGTCGTCTCGACTGGCTACGATTCCCAAGGAATCTCCCTCTTACCCTCGCAGGTAAGTACAACTCACCCAGAGTCGACACAACTGCGATGGTATATCTAATTTTCCTAGTTTTTCAATTTAGCTCACTAGATAAATAGATATGTAAATAAAATGAAAAACTAAACTAATCACGAAAGCTAACAACGAATAATCTAAATATAATATGCGTAAAAAATTATTATTATTGAAATGAAACAAATTAAAATAACCCCTTGATTTGCTGATTTGACTTTGACTTTGACTATCTGCCTTTCACTGTGATTGTCTAATGTTGACTTTGACTATTTTCTTTGACTTTGACTTCTGCCTTGACTTTGACTATCTACTTTGACTTTGACTATGTGCTACTGACCTTGATTGTTTGTTGTTGACTTTGACTTTCTCTAGTTGACTTTTGACTTCGTCCCGACTTTGACGTCTACTTTGACCTGAAATGTGACATTGATACACACACAACAGTAACACTTCCTATCCCCATAGCAACACTGCCTATTCGTTAAGTCTCACCTTGATGCAAATTTATTCAATTCTCTTTCTAATCCAAACAAAAACTCCTCAATAGTGTAATGAATTAGGATAACAAAAATGTCAAAATGATAATAAAGATTAAACTTGATTAATCTATCCTTAAAAAAAGTGGAGATTAGATTAAAAAATTGACTTAAAATAACAGAGATTTAACCAAAAATTTGATAGAGTTCTATCTGGATTTTCTTCTAATGCACATATTCAAATGATCATTTGAAGACAAGTCTAACACAGCTAGAAGAATAAGGACAGTTATGAAACAAAATCCAAATCGTGAGAAGATAGTTTGATACTAAAAATAATATTACCAAACAACCAAAGGAGATTTGGAATAGAACACGAGCACAACAAATTAAGGAGAAAAAAAATAGAGAAACGTAATCAAAACACAATTCTGTGAAATTAGGAGAAAAATAAAAAATTGGAATAACAAAAATTAAAAAAACAATTCAGATAAGAAAAAATAAATAAAACCAAAAGAAAACAGAGATTGAGAATCCAACGACAATAGAATCAGTTTAGAAAGAAGAGAATAACGATAGTTCAACTAAAATAAAAAAAATTAACTTGAGGATCGAAATTTAGGAATTCAATTTTCAATCCGTCCAACCAACCTAGAATCGAAATAAAAAACAAATAAATCAACCACGAAATCTAAAAAAAATGATTTTAAGAACCGTTCAAATTCGAAATAAACACACACAAGGAAATCTTAGAAATGGGAGAACTTGTTGGAGAACAAGCTTCCGCTCGGAGGAGATGTCGTCACTAATAACATGCTAAATTAACATGATAAAACATGATTATTGATGCATATTAAGGCATAAATGATTTCATTTCCATGCATGTTATCATACTTATGTGTATTTTTCTATCATTCCATGAAAAAGTAAGTATAATCTCAAAAACACTTTAAATTAGGGTTAACTATGATGATTTAAAGGTAAAAAATTAATAACCCATCTTTACTTGAGATTATAGATTTTTTTAGAGCTAAAATAATGAGAGAAATCAATTTATAAATATTTATTTATAGAAAACACTTAAAATTTTTTTTTGAAATAAGATTTAAAACTATAATTATTTATTAATTTTGACTCTTTAGAATGATAGATAATTAAATTTTGGATCAAATGAAAGAAATTTGGATTAATTTGGAGTTATATATTAAAAGTTATGAATTTTCTACTTTTTAGGGATTTTTTTGGATTTTTTTTTGAATTAATTTCGATTTTAAAATGATTAAAATGATTTAAAATAAGGTAAAAGGGGGATATTTTTGCGCCGGACCCTCGTGGATGCGACGTGGCACGCAAGGTCACGTGGCAGCGCCACGCGGGCCCACGCGGCGATGTGATGCATTATTTATATTTACATATATAGTGTGGTTATAGTACATATGGTCTTCCGATTATCGGAAGAGAATTATTAACCCTGTTATTCGTCGCATATTATAAACACAATCAAGTTCTTTAATTTTCTCCGTGTGGGACTAAGTTCCACACATAATTTTAAGTTTCAGGTGACGTGGCCGAAGGATGAGCCTTGGATGAAACGGCGGGTCAATCGATGCGCGTTGATCGCGTGGACTTGTGGTCCACCAAATCTCATCAGACGCACGTGCCTAAAAGGAGGAGTTATAACGGCCCTGATTAAAGCACGCGCTACATATCCGGACCGTCGGATCACGATCCAGCGGGCGCAATTAAGTGCTTTTTATATCAAAGGGCTTCATCCGGACTCTCCATCCACGATCTGACGGCTGCGATATTTTTAAAACGGTCCATGATGGACCGTTTCATCGTAACCGTTGATCATTTCGATCGGACGGTTACGCCCAAAAAGTATATAAATAGAGATTATCTTCGGACTTTCTAAGCATTCGAGTTGGAAATCAAGGAAATTGATCTGTTTAGACACCTCCCCTCTTGAATCTCTCGATTCTAACTTCTTCTCCTCTCATTTCCGCATCCACGCTTAACTAGAGATTTGGTTAAGTAGATTAAGAGAAATCGACGCTTGAATCTCCACATCGCGTTCTTCCCAATTTCGGCAATTAAGAAGTTTAATTGCGTCAATTTGATCGCTATTTGGGATTAGTGGAAGCGGTTTTTCATAATCTACTAACGAGACGAGACCGCGAGGTCGTCGATCTCACACGGTCTCGTGTCAAAAATAATACCGAACTTACCAATTTGGGGAATTAAGAGAGAATTGAGGGGTATAATGGTAAATACGGGTCGAATCCACAGGGAATTTAGGTATTTTCGAGATATCTTTTAGAATTTGGTCAAATTGGACGATGAATTGAGGTGAAAAATTAGGGAAAATGGTGTTTTTAGAAAGATAACTTCAAAACGAATCCACGGAATCAAGAATCATCGAATTTGGACTTGATTTCGCGGAGAAATCGCAAATTGAAGTGGAGAGAAATTTTCGGACGTTAAAAATCGTGATTTAAGCTAAATTTTATGAAATTGAAATCTAAAACCTAATCTAAACGAAAATTAAAGATAATAGGAGGATAATTGAGGTAAAACCGCTTCCCCTAAACCCGTTTAGCGATCAAAACGAGGTGATTAATCCGATTAATCACCGAAAAACGTCAAGATCGTCACGCCGAGCTTCAAGCGTCGATTTCTCCCTTGATTTTCCACCAAATCTCGACTTCTACCCCTCCATGGATGCGGAATTGAGAGAGGAGGAGGAAGAACTCGAGAGAAACGAGTGAGAGAGGTTTCTAGACAGTCAATTTCATTGAATTCTCACTCGAATACATAGAACGGTGAAGAACAACTCTATTTATAGGGCTTATGATCGTAACCGTCCGATCAAAACGATCGACGGTTACGATGAAACGGTCCATCGTGGACCGTTTCAATTAAGTCGTGACCGTCGGATCGTGATCGACGGTCACGATCTAATCCGAAAATAAGCGTTTTTAAAAACGCTTAAAATCGCTGGGCCCGTTGGATCTTGATCTAACGATCGTGATGCTCCCGCTCGCTTTTAATCTGGGCCGTTATAACGCCTTGATTTACGCACGTGTCTTGATCAATCTCCCATGGTCCGCGCTCCACGCGATCGCGCCATCAGATGCGGCCACGTCGCATCTAATCCAACCGTTATAATAACGGTTTAACAACACGTGCGTTGATCCCCGATCAATGGTCCAAGCTCACGCGATCGACGCGTGAGATCAACGCGCGCCGTCGATCCGACGCCTGTCGTCGCGCCACGTCGCCTGCAAGGTAAGTAGGTTATAAAATTAGTCCCACACGGACTTAATTAAAGAAACTGTCGGGTATGTAATACCCGACCGTTTCTATGGGTATGACCCTTCCCATATAGGGAAGGACAAAGACCCATTTATATATATGTATATAATAAATAAATAGTATACCGCGCCACGTAGGCGCGCTGCGCGGGTCCGCGTGGCTCTGCCACGTGGCCTTGCGTGCCACGTCGCACCTGCGCGGACCCCGCGCGCTTTTTACCTTTTTTTATATTTATTTTTAACATTTTTAAATAGAAATTAAATCAGAAAAATCAGGAAAAATCCAGAAAAAAATCCCTAAAATTGTAAAAATCATATCTTTTAAAATACAACTCCAAATTCATCCAAATTTCTTTCATTGGATCTGAAATTTAATTATCTATCATTCTAAAAATTCAAAATATTTAAATAACAAGAGATTTAATTTATATTTCAAAAATACATTCATTTTTAAAAGATTTTAACTTTAGAAAATTAAATGAATGTCCATAAAAATGATTTCTCTTATTATTTAACTTTAAAAACCATTCATAATCTCAAGTAAAGATGGGTTCTAAAATTTTTTATTCATAATTCATCATAATTAACCCTAATTTAGTGTATTTTGAGATTATGACATAAATATGCATAGACTGATAGAAATGCACTCAAAGTATGATGACATGCACATAAATGAAATGTTTTATGCCTTAAATTACATTAATAATCATGTTTTATCATGGTAAGATTGCATGTTATCATCTACCATCCTATCATGTTTAATTTCAATTTAGATAAGGATTTACGGTTTAATTTTGTTTCAATTTCATCAAATTCGTGATTTCTTTGTCCGAAAATTTCCTCCCGCTTTGATCTTCAATTTCTCCACAAAATCAAGATCAATTTCGATGATTCTTGATTCCGTGGAATCGATTTGAAGTCATCTTTTATAATATACCATTTTCCCCAATTTCTACCATCAATTTATCGTCCGATTTGATCAATTTCGAAGAAAACATCAAGAATTTCCTTATTTCCCTGTGGATTCAACCCTTATTTATCATTATACCCCTCAATTCACTATTAAATCATCAAATTGGTAAGTTCAAAAATATTTTTGACACGAGACCGTGTGAAATCGACGACCTCGCGGTCCCGTCTCGTTAGTCACCTTCTTTTCGATTCTGCTGAAGATAATGATTCTCCATGAAATTTTTAACAATCGCGCGCACATGAGAAATGAATCACTAGCCTTTGTCTTCTTTTTGCTGGAATGGAGAGAGAAGAAAATCGTTAGTTTTCCTTTAGTTATTTATTTATTTATTTCTTATATATAGTTTTTATTTTTTTGTAAAATGAGTACCTGAAAATAAAAAGAAACTATAAAGTAGACAGTATTTAATTGAAAATGACTAAAATGCAAATTAAACTATGTAACAAATATATCAGTGACAATAAGATAAAGAACAATAACATGGTTTAAGAATGGATATTAAACAATGATATTCTAAACTAATGGTTATATAAAAATTAGGCATATAAACTAAAATAATATGAATAATAATTATAATTAATAGTTTTATGAGAATGAAACTTAATTGTTTGTGTCTTTAGGAACATCTGTCTTGTTATAATTCTAAAACAATAATAATGATAGTCCTATCTTGAAAATTTCTTATTCAAATGTTTTGACAATAGATTAGAAAAGAAGTAATGTAGAGCTTATTCTTAGCAGCGTCTGCATTTTGAAAGCGAAGTGGGTCAATTACTCAAGCCATTGGTACCTGCACAAGCAAGGATATACCCTTCTCAAATCATTTTGACAAAAAGCTATCAATCCAAGTCTAAAAGCTGCTTCATATAATATTTCATAAACATTAAGAGTGCACCAATGTGAATTATCAACCATAGATTAAAATAACATTTACATCGTCGAAGATCATCTCAATTTATAGCAAATTTGGGGGTAACCGTTGGATTTGGCATTTCATCTTTCTACCACTCTTCTCCACCTTAGAAGTCTTGAAAGTTTGAGATCTTATCTACTAGAGATGTACAAATGAGGGCCTAATAGCCCATATGATTACATTTTGAGTAATAAAATCAAGTGATCTAGATAAACCATAGGATTATTCGTAATGGTTGACTTCTTTGGGATTGGGTATCTAACGGGCACCGAGGAAAAATGAGTAATCAGAAGGTTAAAGTGCTATGGGATTGAAATGGAGAGATTTTGAGTGAAGTTCAAGCAAAATTCTTATCCCCTACCTTACATCAGCCGAACCTACTTAGTGTGGGAATTCCTCGATTCCGAACTTTCCCTTAAAAGAGTGCAATGATCCATAATTTTTTGAAGCACCCATCTTTTCCCTATTAGGCATTTAGTCCACTTTTACATTCCAGTTATTTAGTTACACCCATTGTCAGCCTCACTTATGATAATCACACTCCCAAGTGACTCACACATCCATCACATCTCCTCCACATTCCTCTCACATGTACATATCTTCAAACATTACACTTCACATTTTGACAAACTCTCTTCAAACCTCCACGAAACAACTCCTCCATATCCTTATTTCGTGTAAAATCTTTTGAAATTTTGAAGTATCTTTGAAAAAGAAAAAAAATAGTTACAAAAAAAAAAGAAAAAAAGAAAGAGGCAAGGAAAAAGGAAGGAGAAAATAAAGAGAGAAATAGAAGAAGTGAAAATAAGGAGAATAATTTAGAGGAATATCTTCTCTTCTTCCACCACCATCTCTACCATTTTCATCTATCCCTACCATCCATCACCATCCACATCATTTGGGAGCTAAATTATCATAAGTGGTACCACCTTTGCTTTTAAAAATACATTTTGTTTACACACATATTTGCTTTTAACCACATCATTCCTTTAGATATAGTGTCTTTAATTTTCTTTCAACCACCTCAAACGCTGCATCCCAAAGATAGGAATACCTTTGCAATTGCACTCTTTTTAGGAGGAAGGTAAGTTGAAGGGAATTCTAATACATTAAGTAGCCTCCATTTTTTAGGGAAGGAGTGATGAATCTATGGAGAGGGTAAGGATTACATCTACTCATGAGAGTGTGAGGATCTTTTCATCCCCATAGTATTAAACCCTAGATATGCTCACCTCGATCACAATTGAGAATTAGACTCGAGCATTAGCCGATGAGCACTACCCTAGTATGCACTAAAGAAGTCAACCTAGAAATGGAATCTAGATCACTATGGTCCACACTATGAGGAAGAGTAATCATACTTATATACATTTCACCTCTTTAGTAGTAGGATTGAGAAGTGGAAAGGACTTTCTAGGGAGATTCTATAAGAAATTTCTAAGAGACTAGCAATTATTTAAGTTGGGGGGTGTGATAACATGCAATCTTAACATGATAAAACATGATTATTAATGCAAAATAAAGCATAAAACATTCCATTTATGTGCATGTTATCATACTTTGAGTGCATTTCTATCATTCCATGCAATTTTATGTTATAATCTTAAAATGCGTTAATTTAGGGTTAATTATGATGAATTAAAGATTAAAGATTTTATAACCTATCTTTACTTGAGATTATAAGTGGTTTTTAAAGTTAAATAATGAGAGAAATCATTTTTATGAACATTCATTCAATTTTCTAAAGTTAAAATCTTAAAGAAATGAATGTATTTTTAAAATAAGAATTAAATCTTTTATTATTTAAATAATTTGACTTTTTAGAATGATAGGTAATTAAATTTCAGATCAAATGAAAGAAATTTGGATTAATTTGGAGTTGTATTTTGAAAGTTATTAATTTTCCAATTTTGAGGGATTTTTTCAAAATTTTATGAATTTATTTTCGATTTAAAATCGTTTAAAATAATAAAAAGAATAAAAAAAAGGGGTTTTATTTTGCACGGGACCCGCGTGGATGCGACGTGGCACTGGGGCCACGTGGCAGAGCCACGCGGGCCCACGCGAACGCCTATGTGGCGCATGGGTGACACGTGGGCCTTATTTATTTATTTATATTTATATATATATATATATATATATACATAGTTGGGTTATAGTACATATAGTCTCCCGATTATCGGGAGAGATTTATTAATTCCCTAAAATCGTTGATCCTTATAAACCCGACTATCTCCCTTAATTTTTCCCATGTGGGACTATGTCCCACACAGTTGTTTTAATTGCAGGCCACGTGCAGCAATGTTAGGCGTCGGATCGGCGCCAAATAGGTAGTCCATTTGGCATGATCCATTGTGATGTTCAAGGACCCTCTTTTTAGTTTCCACATTTAGCCATCTCTCCTAAGTCGTGGCCAACTCTTATTGTAGTCATTAGTTTGCACTAATCCAAATCAGTGACCATCGCTTAATCTGAAAAATGACAAGTTGTGGAAGGAAAGTAGTTCAAATATAAGGTTCCAGCCCATCAGAATTATTTCTAAGGCACCTCTCATTGCATGTGAGAATAAAAGTCCCTAATATGGTAGATTGCATGACACAGCGCTACGTGGGCATCCATTGCCAAAAAAACTGCCTATTTGATGGCCCAAATTGATCCAATGGTTTTAAAGCTTTCTTTGGTTATTTTTAAAGGGGATGCTTGGTGAGATCATGATGAATGCACCTTTAAGTCACTAGCCAATAGCTAGTAATTAAAATGATCCTTTAAGTCCCAAAACCCTATAAGAGGGTTTCCTTGTTGGGATGCCACTCAACCTTTCATTCAATTCATGTTGTCTCAACTCCTTTCATGTTCCTTTATCTCTAAAGGCTGATTGTAGCTTGTCTTTGCACCAACCAGATGTATCTAATGCCTTTGTATACTGAGACTTGGAAGAGTAAGTGTTGTAGAGCAAACACTAGGGTATGCTTCTCAAGGGGAGACTTTAAAGGTTTGCTTGCTTTGTTGAGTCATTTATGATATTAGACAAAGTTTGCATGCCAAGTTTGTGAAGTTCAATTGTCTACTCACCACATATGCATTGCAAATACCACTATGATGCGGAAGACCATTTTCAGGGGCATTGTGATTTTTGCCATCTATATTGATTTTTTTTGTTGAGTGGTACTAATGAGACAGGCATCTATCCCATGGAAGTAATGTGGTGTCTACAGGTTACATGTCACAAAGTGCAATTGACGATATTATTTTGGAAATAGGTAACTTAGAAAAAATTTAGAATATTCATCATTGGAGACTTGGCCAGAATTCTAGGATACTAATTATGTGATATTGGAGGATACCAATAGAAATCAGTATCTGTTGAGGAAGTTGATCTCTTTGATGGTCACTCTTCCTAGCATTGTTTATGCTTTCATTGAGGGCCAAAGTCGTTGAGATCCTTTCCAAGTGGTTTCCATGCTGATCATTGATCATTTCATTGCTGATCATTGACCATTTCCATGCACCAGCTGGATGGGGGTATTGCGTAGTGTTTATATTTATGTCCTTATATCAAATTTCTCTTTATTCATTATGTAAAGATCATTTTCAAATATTGCCCTTAAATGGACACAATAGAGTAATTTTGCTCTTGCCTTGGCTTCAATATGCAAGACAATCACATGCAAAGGTTGGGTAGAGATGAATTCATTGCATCAACAGGCCTCCCTACCTCGTACATAGGGTAAGAAGCTTCTTATTTTGTCTATGACTGAAGTGGATCCCCAAGTTCACCAGCCCAAATCCTAATGCACCAAGCATATCTGCGAGAAAATAAACATGACAAATCAAGACACTCGGCATCCTCCCGTGACACGAATCGGGATCAAACACGCCCAGCTGCCCATTTCCACTTAAAGAGATGGGTAAGTGACTTCATTGGACTCGGTAGAGCAGTTCGGTGAAGGGTGAATATCGAAAGTTAGATTATAAATCAACAGTGGTGGAGGTGAAGGACAAAGGAGACGAATGACATTGTCCTAGGCCACCCATCTCCGGCATTTATTTTTGAATTCTATGCAATCGGCTGGCTTCGAATTTTTGCAATGTCTCATACTAGTTTCTCTCTTCTCAGGCTGAAAGGGAGAGGTGGCCATCGCGCCTCTACATCTAGCCAATCCGACGGGCTAAAACTCGTCGTGACGCCCTCTGAAGAACTAATCAAGTTGTTTTTTGAATTTCATCATAATTTGGCCAAGAAACTTTGTTCTAGTCAAGTGAAACCCCAAAAGCATGATCATTGTGATTCTACTCTCATATCGGTACAATTTGACTCCAAGAGTTGCATCGGTAGCTATTGTTTTGATGGAGAATTCTTCTTTTGAAACTTGAAGCGCCGATGACGAGATAGAGCAAGAGAATGCTCGATCCGAAGATAATTAGATCAATCCACCGCCAAATCCAGGTTAGTGGAAGGCTCTTTCATCATTTTAACATTTAAGTAGATTTGATTTTGCCAGTTAGATGAAAAATTACGAGTTCGATCACAATTTCTTTCTATTTGACTCCGATTGTTTCTCAAACTTCATTTGTCGATTTCTCCTTCGATCCTTGTCTTGGATATTTTGTAAAGGTCTTCTCGTCTTGTTTGTGAATATTTATTCATATCTATAGTTTGATATATTTCATCATCCAATAGATAACAAATTAGTCTGGCAGAATAGATAACAATAATACCACACATCAGCAGATCGATTAACTCTTTTCAATCAAGCAAGCTATGACGAGTTTCATGCAGAATAAGCGGAGCTCCTGAAGTGGAGCCGAGTGCGGCGGTCGAGCATCAGGATCATCTCCTGATTCCTGGTGCAGCGGGGAATTTTGAACTGGTTCGCGGCTCCTCCTTTCTCAATAAAATGGTTAACTACTTCCCTAAAGGTGCCCGTCTCCACTACGCGAAGCTCGAGCGGTCCGACGGAACCCGCGCGCCTCGAAGCAATGTAGCCGCAGTCCAAAAAAGCTAAGTCCAATGAACGGCAGCACTCTTTGAGAAGAGCTTCGTCAATCTCGCCCTTGATCTCCCAGTAGATGACGTAGTGTCCGCTATGGAGGTTGTCGTCACCGGGTCGAGCGCAGCTCGCAAAGTCGACAAGCTCGGCTCCGCCGCGGGGAAGAAGAAGGGAGGCCCGGTCAACGGCGATCTGGACGTCTTTCTCGGTGGTCTTATCGGTGCTGACGGAGAGAATGACGTGCCGGCGGCAGATGAAGGCCAGTTGGGGGGAGCTTTTGTAGAAGCCGGTTACTCCCACCACGTCTCCTAGCCTGTACCTGTAAAGGCCTGTTCAAATGCCCCTTCAGTTCGGTCTCTCTCACCGTACTAGGGACTAGAGATAGACTGCTCTCTCTCTCTCTCTCTCTCTCCCCCAAGACCAGAGCAACAAGAAGAAGCTCGCGAGGGTAAAAACACAGAGGAGCAAAATGAGAGAGAAACCTTACCAGTGAAGGTAGTGAGGACGACCTCATACTCCCTACCAACCTCCACCCCGGACAGATTCACAGGCTCCTCTTCTACATAATCATCTGAAACCCTAAAATCCATCTCCCCACCTTCTCCCTTTCCATACTGCTTCCTGGTCAAAGGTATGAACTCAAAGTAAGCAAACGAAGGGACTACAGTGAAAGTCACCTTCTCAACAGGGTTCAAAGGGTCAACGCTGACCCCAATCCAGGCCTCCGACGACCCATAATCAGCCCCCACTAGAGGCACATTTCCAGCATAATGCCTTAGTTTTTTCTGGTAATGGAGCATGGAACCAGTCATTATAGAGCAGAGATACTTAGCGTTAGGCCATAGAGCAGGAACTAGTCCCTCCCAACCGACCATTTGAAGCTTTTCACACTCTGTTCGGAGCTTTTGAGCAAGACCCGGATTAGGGCTGACGAGGTTGGACAGGGATTTTCGGATATTAGGGCAGGATACTCTTTTCTGGTTAAGAACTCCTCTTTCTATGTCGTTGCAGAGCTCCAACCAGAGCCCTTCCATGGCGGTGAAAGCTTGAACGATGATGTAGGCGAACGAGGAGGCGACGAGCTCGACGCTGTCACAGTTGAGAAGCCCAAGAAGAAGATGACAATAGGTCGTCTGCCTGTAATCGCCTGAGAGAATCACCTCTCTAGGGCTCAATGTGAAGGACTTGGTCGATTTTTGCTTGAGGTCGAACTCCTTGCTAGCGTAGTAGTGGGTGGTGGCTGTGCCCACGAAGATTTCACCGTTCTTATACCTCGGGCTGCCATAGATGAACTCTAGAATCCTCCCTCCTGGCTTTGTGGGCAAAACCCTAATCGGAGGATGAATAGCTGTCAGGGTCAAAAGCTTACCACATTTGTCTCAACCATGGTTTGTAAGATGGCTATCGGCAGAAAAAAAATTGTTGGCAACATAAACACTCTTTTTTCTTATTTCTCTTTCTCTCTCTAACCTTGCTCTTTGAGCGGCTCCAAGCTTGAAGATCTGCAGGGTCGACTGGGCATTAAAACTAGTAAAGGGTAGGTACTTCCTTTTCCCGTTCGTCGTTCCAGTGCTGAAACCAGAGATTAGGGTTTCTACTGATGGTTTGAAGTAGAAGAAGAAATAAATACCTTAGGGCCATGGCGGTGATGGGGTCTCTGGTGAGAATGGCGCTGGTATCGCCATTGATGATCCTCTGAAGGTAAGGCTCAAAGTCTGCGTGTGAGGAGAGAGGAACGAGAGAGGTGAAGTGAGCCTCTAGTTCATCGAGCTCGAGCTCCTCGACTTGGAAATTATTGCCCAACCAGCGGCTCAAATACTCGGTATCTTTATTGATATCGATAATGCGTTGGAGAGTCTGCTTCTGAACGAGACTGGCATTCTCTGTTTGTTTATCGAACCAGTCTATCACGTCTTCTTCCTCTGGGGACAAAGGATCCTCTTCTAACCTGCTCATGGCAGACGGAATTCGGCTTCTGGGTCAGAGGTTGGAGAGTGAGGACAGACGAAGCCGTCAATGGTCGCTATATATAAAGATTAGAACGCCGTACATTTATTCTTCCATTAATTGAAAGTAAATGGTACTTTCAAGTGGCGGGAAAGCGTTCACATGTCCTATCTTAGATTTCAAAGGCCAGCTGCCAGCATTCTCACTTCCATCTTTTCTCTTTTTCTCTCCATCTTTCTCCATCACAGCATCTCTCTCTCTCTCTCTCCCTCTCTCCCGGACTCTCCCGCTTGTATCGTGTTTTCATTGTTTCTCAACTATAGGAGTATACCGAGTGTGACGTCTAGATTGACGTAAAAAGAAGACTAAAGAGGAAAAAAATCGAGGACCATTTTTCTTTTGAAAGATGTACTTTTCAGGTGTATTTATGCCACTTGTCCGCCGGTGCAATATGGCCACGTTTTCCTCGGGAGTATTAATCACGACTCCATTTATGAACTCCTAATTAGGGTTGGTCAATTTTGATCGAGTCGGTGATCTCATCGTCGCTCTTCGATCGATCGATCGATCGGCGACCGGAGAAACTTTTATTTTTTGATCGAGCGATGAGATCGCCATGAAAAAATAGTCATGAAATTACTGAGTCACATGGCTCAAAACAAAACCCACAGGAATCTGACCTGATGTCTCCCGTCAAACGTTCTCATAATTGGTTTCCTCTGTTCCTGAGCTTGGAGAGTAGAATAGCAGAAAGAATATTCGTCTTTTTTTAGTGTGAATGGGAGGGTGAAAAGAATTCGGCTTCTTTTCTCTTTTATTTAGCTTCAGGCTTGAAGAATCTGGGAAAAAACCTCAGAAGCCGAATCACCCCCTCACCTGGAGAAGCTAATCGATTGTTATGCAGCTTAAGCTTCAGTGGGGAGATTTCAGCCGTCGAGAGGGAGAGGGAGCATCATTCTTTCAGCTTGAACGGCGGGAAAATGAGGGCGTCCTTCTTACTCAACGGGGAGAGAGGACGTCGTGACTCGTGAGCCATAGATAGATAGAGATAGAGAGAGGGAGAAGCCACTCCATTTAGGGGATTTTGAATTCGGCGACATCGAATTTCTAAACAGAAACCGAACCGCAATAAAACAGGATTTCGGTTTATAAAATTTCTTACCACCGTCGACATCGAATTACGGCTCCGTTGGGTTTCCTGATTTCCGGTTCGGTTTCGGAAAACCGTACTGCATAACGGAAGAGAGCGGAGAAAAGTAGCGATAGTTCATCCTCTTTCTGCTAAGTAATTAATCATCAAGATGCCTTTGCGGAGAAGAGAGCTTGGGAGGAGAATTCCTCCCAGCAAAGGCAAGTTGCCTTTGCTCTCTCTCTCTCTCTTTCTGATCGTCGACCTCGATCGAGGTGTCAATCTTTTAACGATCGATCTCGATCGATCATGATCGCCCAACCCTACTCCTAATCGACGAAAATAAACCTTTATTCGAAAGTGACGGCGTTCGAGACTGGAGTCGATCTGAGATTTTTTTGGCGGTGAGATTAACTAGTAAACGTTCGGTTACTGTTCATGCATTAATACTTGAAAAAGTGTATCGTCGTGATCCACGAGGGTGTTTCTCTCTTTCTCTCTCCGCGTGCAGGCGCCGGAATCTTCCAGGCTGGATAACGTACTGGATGACGTACGGGATGACGGTACTTCCAGGAGTATTCACATGTTGAAACTCAACTTGCTGATTTCTTCACTGAAAATGAGTTTTGCATGAATCATCTCGCGCAATATGCCAGAACAGAAAGGAATGGCCGAGAGGAAGATAGGCGATCTGGTGGATACGGCCTAAGCCCTCTTATCCAAAATCAGGTTCCTTACATCTGCGGGGAAAAATGCTAGAAACAACTCACATAATAGAAAGAGTACCAAAGAAGGGATGAAAATATTCATGTCCTTCAGATCTGCTTTGGACCATCTCCCGGTTTTTGCGTGTCACCCTTGCGCAGGGTCCACGCTAACCTTCTCTGTATTGTTCCAATTTTACTGGGTGTACCCGCGGGCAAATGTAGCAAATCTTCCAAAGCAGATCTAAAGAACAGCTGCTATCTAACGTTTTTTCACAATCACGGGGTACTAACTATTTTGAAACTTTCAAACAGTAGGCAAAGTTGAATTCCAGATTGCAATTTCACCCAAGCGGGATGTTAAATCGACCGATTTGGTGTGAAGAATCTTTAATGGAAAATGTGACAAAGTATGTACGAATTCTCTCCGAGGATCTTACCTCATATATGAAAGGAATATCCCTCTCAAATTCTCTCCACAGATTCTACCTCTCTAATTCTATATACCCAAGCTACGCAAACCTATCTTTATAATTATTTTTCTCTAGATAGGGCATGTAAGCTATATTCTCTTTCGATCTCTCTCCAATTATTTTCTTTATTTCTCCTCTTCTCTAATATCTTTCTCTCATCTTATCTAAAATTCTTCAGACCTCACTCTATCTTTTTAATGCCATCCTAAAATCTTTATTTCTTAAAGTTTAGCTTAATTAATTTTAAAAGTGAATGGGTCATATTTGTTTCATTCATTTAGATTCTCTAAATAAATAGGGTTATCCCTCCTATCTTCCTTGATATGGATGACAAAGACATATCTACTTACAGGGAGAACATTGATTTTTGCAGTGTTCAAGTTTTTCGAGTTCTCTAGAATCATTTGATCATAATGTGAAGATTTTTGGCAAGGATGAGAGGTCTACATGCACAACACAAACTCCTCGGTAGAAATCCCTTCAAAATTACACGAAAGATGGGGGAAAGCTTTAATCATGCAATCTTAGTAATATCCGAGTGGTTGTTGAGGAAAACCAGTATATCAGCACAAACATGTTATGCAGATATCTTCAAAATAGTCGTCGAAAATTTTTGAGTTTCCAGTGGCGGATATGATGGCAAACACGCAGTCCAAGAATCTCTACTACTCTAGCAGATAATGCGAACATAAAAAGAATAAATTTTTTGCTTGATATGCGTCACAAATGATGTGGGCATCATCAAGAGAAAGGCCTTAGTATAATTGTTGAGTATTGCGTCCAATGGCATTTTGAGATCCTTGGATCAAAGGTGATTTGAGAGTACACAAATAAATATTTGATGAGATGAAGTGTTATTTACGAGAAATTTGCTAAACCTCATGAGGCTTCACTTCTAGTGAATACTTCGATTATGAACCATAATATTGTGCTTTTGGGCGTGAGCAAGTTCTCACCACAAATGAGCTAATTTGGAACCATTTTTTAAAATCTATGAAATAAAATTGTGCTGAAGGTACTCTATGATTGTGGACTCCATTAAAATGTATGAAACAGTTTTATTTGACAATTTTTTTTCATAGCTGAATTGCTTTGCCTAAGAAAATCCTGCATCAAACTACAAAATGATGACGCTAGACCTTTCTTAGAAATTGAAGGACAATGATCCTAATTTCAATAAAAACTAAAGCGTGCCTTGACTCGCCCTCATCATTAATCTAGTAGTAAAATATTGTCTAAAGAGTCTTCAAATTTCATTGCTACCCTATTCAAACGGTTACACAAGACTACGAAGCTGATGGACTTGAAGCCATCCCTGAGAGACAGCGTTCCCGGGATAGAAACTTTGTACTATCGTTCAAAGACCTATTGGGACGTGCTATCTTCCACCTCAAGCAGGTTATCAGCACAAACAGGCAAGCAACGAAACAAATGTGGCAAAAATATAGGCCCCTGCAGGGATTTTGTCAGGAGCAATATTCGGGCCAATATGCAAAAAATCTGAAAGGTCGACTGGGCACTAAAACTTGTTAAGGGCAGGTACTTCCTTCTCCCGTCCGTCGTTCCAGAGCTGCAACCAGAAGTTACGGCTTTTACTAATGGTTTGAAGTAGAAGAACAACACCAAAAAAAGAAAGAAAGAAATACACTAGGGACATGGCGGTGATAGGGTCTCTGTTGAGAATGGCGCTGGAATCGCCGTTGATGATCCTCTGAAGGTGAGGCGCAAAGTCTGAGTGAGAGGAGAGAGTGAGTAAAGGGGCGTATTGAGCCTCTAGTTCATCGAGCTCGAGCTCCTCGGCATGTACATTATTGCCCGGACAGGAGCAAAAATACTTGGTATCTTTATTGATATCGTGAACGCGTTTGAGAGTCTGCTTCTGAACGAGACTGGCATTCTCTGTTTGTTGATCGAACTGGTCTGTCAAGTCTTCTTCCTCTTGGGAGATAGGCTTCTCCTCTAAGCCGGAGGAATTCGGCTTCTGGGATGAGAGAGACTCGAGAGAGAAGACAGAAGGATATGATAGCTTGGGAGCAGCGTATGCCCATTCCCTATTCTAGACTCTAAGGCCAGCATCGCTCTCTCCAATGTCTCATATTTTCTCTCTCATCATCTCTCTCTCTCTCTCTCTCCCCCCATTCTCTCCCTGTCTGTATCGTCTTTTCAGTGTTTATCAACTCTAGAATTGAAACTTTCAAAATTTAATTCTTCTGTCAGAATATTTTTATCAAAACATTTATAAAAAGTTAATTTTCAGCCTGAGTATTGATTTGAATATTTTTATAATGATAGGTAAAAGATATGATAGAATAAAATGCGGGTTAAAAATTCCATGGATGGCCTTCTCAGCTGTAGCCTATAGTCATGCTGTTGTCAGTTCAGGCAATTGCCCGCGTTTCCTCTGGAGTAAAAATCAATAAGAGATTATCTTGGGCAAAGAGCTAATCTCTGAACTCTCTCTCTCTCTCTCTCTCTGTCATCGTGCAGGCGTCGCATTCTTCTAGGAGTATTCATATATTGCAATGAAAGAATGAATACAAGATTGCATTGTCAGAGAAGAAATGTGGTCCAAAACCCTTTATACGATGATACATTTAATTGATGAGAGAGAATTCTGAAGAAATGTACCAGCAAATAAATCAATTAATCGATTTGGATATGTAAGTTTGAGGATCAATAATGGATAAATATGGTTATCACAAAAGTAATGAAAATCATGCAATGAATCTTTGGATGCTACGAACAGAGTAAACTTGTCAAATTTAGTATCTCAAAAAAAGTTCATGACAAAGTTCTTATTTGATACTTCTCGCTTTTTCATAATCAGTTACCTAAGTCTACCGATCGATTGAAGTGGTGATTGATTCTTGGATTCATGATCGATTAATCCCATAAAATGATGACCTGAAGGTATTTTTGCCATTTTTCAATGTTAATCCTATTTTTATATTTATTTTAGATTTAAACCAGATTGTGAATGGTGATTGAAGACCACATATGGATGATCAAATCGATTAAGGATCTGACATTCAATCTGATCGATGGGCATCAATCTCTAAGTTGATCACGTCATCAAAGTGATAGATTCCAATTGATTCGATGAATATCGCAATAATCATTATCGGATCGCCTTGTTTCCTAGTTGCAATGCAAAAACCGTTTACAGTGGCAGTTCGATAGATCAACAGAGGATTGATCGTGGTCAAAACGATCATTATCGGATCGATCAACAAAGGACAGTGTCTTTGGTTTTAATCCTCATAAAAAAGCTGACTATAAAAATGGAACGAAAAAAAAAGTATCTTTATTATTACTTGAAGCAAGAAGCATGTACAAGGAAAAAAAAATTTACCTCATAGAAAGATGAAGCATTCGAAGGAAACAAGGGGATTCTCAATAGAATCTACGTGCCTCCTCCCCGGAGACCTAGATTTCTCCTCAAGTGTTGTTCCCTTTGGGCTTCTCACTCTAGAAACTTTCCTCTTCGGGAATGGAGAAACAAATTTCTCTTCTTTCTCTCTCCTCAAATCTCTACTAACCGCGCTGTTCACCCCACTAGGACGCTGCGTGCTTTTCTCTCTCCTCATGGCGGCGATCTTCTCTGTTTCTCTCTCATCGCTCCCCGCAGATCTTATAGGAGAAAACACCCCAGATGCAGAACGACTACGATAATGCCGAGTAGTTCTCCATTGTCTCACTAAAATCTCCGCTTCCTCCGCAAAATTATTCACTTTGTTATTTGTCAAGGAGAGGCTTCTATGGTACTTGGACGGATTTGATCTCTTCTCCACGTGAACTTGCTTCACGATAGCTTCATCTTCATGAGCAGGAGGGAGAATCTTCTTCTCAACTTGAACTGGTTTAATGTTCGAGGTCTGTTGAATGTTCTTGCAGAGGCAGTCGCCCATTATCGTGATTGGATGTGAGAAAAAGGAAGGGAATTTCAAGAACTTGAGTATAGAGAGAAGCAGAGCAACAAGTTATGAATGGTCTGAGTTAGTTTACTGTCTTTACTCCATTTTCTCTCGCTAGACAAGTTATGAATGGTCTGTTTAATGTTCTTGCAGTGGACTTGTCTTGTCGGTATTACTGCACCATCTCTCTCTCTCTCTCTCGTTGTTAGTTAAGACAAGGTCTCGCTAGCTATGGCCTAGATGACTACCGGAAATGACATTTACTCGTGCAGTTAAGGCCGGCGGAAGCCAGCCTGTATCCCCTTCTTCTTCATCTTCGTCTTCTCGGAAGTCTTCTCCGAATTAATTGAAGAAATGAATATGGTGAGTGGGCATGCATCCATTGACCTCCTCTCTCTCTCTCTCTATTTATCTCTCTAGAAATAAAGAACGATTATACAAGAGCCTCGGGAACTGGGAGGAAACGATGATGATCGATTTGAATCTGTTCAAAGGTAAGGAACTGAACGCAGTCTCTCTCTCTCTTTCTCTCTCTAGAAGGGAACTAGAAGAGAGAGAGAGAGACAGAGAGAGCCCTTTCCCTCAGCTATCCTCATCGAGAAAAAATAATGAACTGTCGGATGGAAGATCCTAAACGCACGCGATTGAAACGCTAAACGCATGTGAACGCGGCGATGATTTCAGTCCCAACAACCTGGACGACCGACAGGGAAGGGAAAGGATCGGAGTGGAGGGATACTGGCCACGCTGTCCCAAATTTGGCTGGTAGATACATATTCAAGAATTTCGATTTTTAAATTAAAATTCCGTTCGTTTTGTTTGTAATTGAAGTTCATTCGGAAATCATAAGTTCACTTTCTTGAATGAAAATCTATCTATTAGTAAGAATAGTAATTATCTGTAAAAATAAATAAATACAATCCTTACATCAAATATACATATATATATATATATATATATCTCATATTTTGTTTCAATAAAATAAATTTAATTTTAAATAATATTCAATGAACAGTGAAATGAGGACTACTTATTTTAATAAGAAGTAACTTTGAAAAATAAAAAATAAGATACTTTTGAACCATGTAAACCCACACGTAAGAGTATAAAAGTCACCATGAAATATGTAGAGGCAGAGGAAAACACATACTAAAAAATTCATTTGGAGTATGAAATCTTTGAACACATTTTGCAGAGTGTGCCACATACTCTCCGTTCAATGATTTCCATTAAGTTCTTCAATCCTAAGGATTTACTCGCCCAATGTCCAATCATCTACTAACTAGTGCCCTGTAACACCTAAAGGAGAAGTCTTTTCCTCTACTGCTCATATGTCAAACATGCCATTAGGGATACCAGATTGACATGGAGAAAAGTGTGGCATAATAGCCAAATGGACATCTTCTTACGAGCAATCTCCTTGGTACGTTGGTTGCATAGATGAACATTAAACATTCCTATTATGTTCATATCTGAAAGCAATGCAATCTTTCATGGATGGGACAAGTTTGAATATGTCCACTATATGATTTGCATTGATCCAGTTACGCTCACCATTCACATAAAAATAGTACTTTGATGCATTTTGCGTAAAGCATTTAATTGCCTTTGCTTTCATAGTTATCAATGTACTTATATGGCCTTCCTTGAATCGAAGAGCCTTATGAAGTGTATCAGAAAAACACTACATGAGTTACTTTATGATTAGCAACAAGGGTTGTATGGGATTCTGAAATTATCCCAATGCCTAGGGTTCCATATAAGAGTCACTCCATATCTCTTAGAGTATGTGGAATAGGTAGGCACACAATGGACTGATAACTCAACTTATCTATTTGGTTAAATCGATCATTATTTAATTAATTTATGTCTTAATGTAGATAATAGAGTTAAATGTAGATAATTAATAAAGGTAAAATTTTAAGGTGCTCTTGAGTCTATAGAGTTATTAACGAGTGATATATATGGACCAAGAGAGTCATACTTATGAGGTCTAGGAGCATTGGTGTACATTGAAATAATTATGAGGGTTTTTATGAGAAATTCACATACCAAATGCCTATAAATAGGGGGAGAACGACCACAACTCAAGGTGCCCATGTAAGCTTTGTGAGAATTCTCTCCATTCTTCTCTTTCTCTCTTGGTGACAAGCTTTGAAGAGGAGATCCAACTATCTAAATATCGTGTGATACTGCTAAAGGTTGGATACTTGAATAACTTCAAGAACTCCTTCAAGTGAGCCATGTAAGCATATTTTTTTATGCATATTAGATAATAAGATCATCAGTTCTTTGTGCCTTAAAGTTTTGAATATTCGATTCAATGTATTTCGATGCGTTCAATATTTTGATCAAAATTTTGGAAGGCTTATTGACCTCAGATCCAACTCCACATATTCGATAGACTCTCAAAACATTGATAGCAACAAAAGACATTATATTGAACATTCAAAATATCAAGGTTCCAAGAACTTATGACTTTATCATCAAGTATAAATTAAAATCCACACTTGGTTCATTTAAGGAGCTCTTAAAAATGTTAAAGTGTTGAGCCTCTAGTAGTATCCACATGATTATTGGACGATTAGATCTCCTCTTCAATCCTCTTCACCATAAGAATAAAAGAATAAAGGCAAGAGTTTCCCACAAAGTTTGGATGTGTGCTTAGAGCTATGGTCCTCCTCTTATTTATACACATTGGGTATGAAAACTTTTGATAAAAACCCTTAAAATTATGGCTATGTCTACTAATGTTGATAGACCTTATATGTTTGGCCCTCTAGTCAAGATAAATTGCTAGTTAATAACTCTATGGACCTGGTAAGACTTATTACTCAACCTTTTTAATTATCTATATCTACATATAAATGAATTAGTCAAGAATTGATTTAACCCAATTAACATGTTGAGATGCCAACCCATTAGGCACAAAGCTACATCACATGCTCTTAGAGATATGGAGTATATTTTAATCCTCGTGCATAACCTCTTCATCATTACTTATCATATACATATTATCTTTCATCCCCGTGTCACTCATAAATGACATAAAGTGTGGTTCAAACCTTAGTCACTCGAGTTAGTATTTTGGCATTAATATAATCATCGAGAGCAGGTTATATGATATTTCCGCTACCTTAGCCAATGGTTTAACCACATATCATTCTTTGAGTTAATATCCTCAAATAATGAAGGTGGATGATCCCCATCTTGATGACTCAATCACCTATGAAGACCTCATGTCTTTTCCAACCTATGAGGTTTTGAAGACTGGTAGCTAGGGATTTTTAAGTCTTAATCAAAACATAATTATCCATCCATGAGATGTCTTTGGCGTCTCAAGTTGAAGGACTATATACACAACTATAGCATGAATCAAATTGATTGATAGTTACGTATAATACCATTTACGGATGCATAAGGATTAATTCAAGGAATTCTTCCTCTAAAGAGCACCCATTATTTACCCTTTGTGACTTCACACTAATAGCTAGAAGATGAGCCATATTCATCATAGGAGTCAAATCGAATAGTGCTATTGTTTTAAAATTATCAATGTCCTTCTCGAGTATTTCTTTAATAGGAATGTTGATAATATATGTTTGACGACTATTTAGTGATGTATCATAATCTTATCATAATTCATGTAGTTATTGCATATTCTCATGGACTTTATTATATACAATGCACAAAAATGATCATGAAAAAAAGTTCATTTAATGAATATAAACAAGATATGGAAGTGTGGTTGGCTCACATGCCATATATTATGCATCAATGATGATGAGATGGGTATCTTCACTATGAATACTTATCCTCATCACCACTTTTAAATGTAGGACTTGCAAACATTACGTTACATCCTTGGGATAGAGTTTTCTTATCAATAAGGTGAGGTAGTTATATCTGGAAGGAAATTAGACCTATATCTTCATAAATAAACAAAATCTTCAACCAAAATTTAGGCACACTCATTCACCAATATCGGTGGACTCCATCCCATATCACCATTTTTAAGGGAAGCAAGTTTATCTAAAAGCCACTTCTGACAATGTGTGATCATATGGTGATTGAAAAGACATGCCAATGAGTTAGAAAAAAATAATCTAAACTCCCATATGATTAACATTAATCACTTATTAATTTTATTATAATAGTAAGAAATGGTTGGATTGGGGCAATAACTAGGATCTATTTTTTAGAAGCCTTAGAAATCAATCAAATTGAATGAAAAATTGGGGCAAGAATTTAGGGAAACATATAGATTCAAAAGATACCTCCAATACATTTCAATAGAATAAAAAATCACAAAAATAGATCTAAATCCATGGAAAAATTAAATAGAGAATTTTGAGAAATAAAATTGCTCGTGATGGGGGAGAAAGTGATGAAAATTCATAAAAGTCTATCAAATTGTGATTCAAAATGGAAATCTAATGCCTAAATGATGATAGATTAGGGAAAATATGTTATAAATAATCCAAAAATACCATGAAATTGATCTAATTAATTATGAGATCAAGGACTTTTCATTTTGCGATTTCAAAGTAGAATTTTATAGTTCATGCAGAAATTTCTCCCTAATTTTTTTATCAGAATCCTAATTGTAAATGCGCAACGAATGTTCAAATGAGTCTATAAAATGATTCAATAAAGAGATTCAATAAAGAAGTCGTCTAAAAGGATTTTGGGCATAATTGTGGAATTATCTCTTTGGATACAAGTGATGGATGAAATTAATCGAGATTAGGTGAATTGATATCATTATGTCCTAGCTAACAGAAGTACATTAGAGTGCCTACATTTTGCCTACATTATGTCCTAGCTATATCAAATGTTACGTAACAATTGTTGTCATATTTCAATCTATGAATGGTAAAGCCCAATTGTATTGAGTTCTTTTAAGAGCTAGTACAATACACCTTGTAATGAGTTATATCTAAGACCTTCTAATAAGCTATATGTAACACTCCCCCTCAAGCTGGACTATATAAATCAAACATGCCCAGCTTGGACCCTAAGCAATCATACGACACACTAATAACGCTCTTTGTGAAGATGTCGGCGAGCTGGTCCGATGATGTCACATGTGGTGTAGAAATAACTCCCATCAACACCTTGTCACGAATAAAGTGACAATCGATCTCAATATGCTTGGTCCTCTTGTGAAAGGCAAGGTTTCTAGCAATAAAGATAGCTGCCTGGTCATCACAATGCATAGGCATAGGCATCGGGGTCGTGATGCCTAAGTCTTGTACAAAAGACTGCAAGCATACCATTTCACAAGCGGTAGCAGCCATAGCTCGATACTCAGCTTCTACACTCGAACAAGAAACGAACTTTTGCTTCCGAGAATGCCAAGTGACAAGATTACCTCCTACATATGTGCAGTACCCTGCAGTAGATTTTCGATCTCCTTTGTCCCTAACATATCTAATATCAAAATAGGCCTTGATACGAAGATGATCATGGTGTCGATATATAAGCCCTTTTCCAGGGGCACGCTTGATATACGCAAGAACTCGTAATGCACCCTCCCAATGCGTGATGCGAGGTACATCCATGAACTAACTAAGAACACTAACAACATATGTAATATTGGGACGAGTAACTGTTAGATAGATTAGCTTCCCCAGTAGACGCTGATAGCGGCTGGCATCTGCCATCATAGCTGAGTCAGTGTCCCGAAACTTGGGCCGTGCTTCCAAGGGTGATGTAGCTGGTTTACACCCAAGTAGTCATGTCTCTTGGAGAAGATCCAAGGCATACTTTCTTTGAGATAAGGCTAACTTACCTGATTGGTAAGCAAACTCAATCCCTGGGAAATATCGTGGTGTCTTCAAGTCGCGTATCGCAAAGTGCATTTGAAGATAACCTTTGGTAGCAGAGATAGCAGCCTCATCGTTACTGGTCAATAGAATGTCATCCACATATATTGCAAGTACCACATAACATGTAGATTTTTTCTTGCGCATTACTGTCAGTTCAGACTTGCAAGGGTTAAAACCATAAGCTGTGAGCAGACCACTGAACTTAACAAACCAAGCACGAGGACTTTGTTTCAGCCCATAGATAGCACGACGAAGAAGGCAAACCTGGGAAGTCTCCCCCTGAGCAACATACCCCGGAGGTTGCTCCATAAAGACTTGCTCTGTGAGATAACCATATAAGAAGGCGTTAAAGACATCCAACTGATGAAGAGACCAATTTAGGTTGACAACAAGAGATAAAAGAACGCGTATAGAGTTCACGCAAACAACCTGAGAGAAGGTCTCAGTGTAATCAATGACATTTGCTTGAGTGAATCCTCTAGCAACTAATTGGGCCTTGTGACGAGCCACAGTGCCATCTGGATGGAACTTTAGGGTGAAAACCCATTTGCATGTCACTATGTTAGCATTAGTGGGGCGTGATACTAAGTCCCATGTACTGCGTTGCACCAGGGCGTGATACTCTAGATCCATGGCTATTTTCTACTCAAGTACTTGGAGAGCTTCATGATACGCATGGGGTAGTGACTCAGAGGACACGACAAGAGCAAATGTGTGATAAGTTGGAGAAAGGCGCTCATAAGAAACAAAGTGAGCTATAGGATGTTGGGTACAAGCATGAGTACCCTTTCGTAAGGCAATGGGTAGATGAATGTCATCAAGAGGTGCATCATGGGGTGTGGTGGTGGGGGCAGGTGAGGATAGAGTGGAGTCGAGTGTCATAGTAGGGGGAACCAAAGGAGTAGACCGATCAGTGAAGGGTAGACAAGAGGAAGATGGAGGAGTAGGTATCACAAGTGATGGTGGAGTTAGACAATCATCAGAGGTAAGCAAGGTAAGAGGCAGAGTAGATGGTGTATTAGAGATCCCTGGAGAAGGTGACAAGGAGGAGGGAGGAATAGAGGGAAAACCAAGGGGAGATATAAGAGCTTTGAGAGGAGTAGTAGACGAAGAAAAGTAGGGAACATCTTCATGGAAGGTGACATCAATAGAAGTAATATAACGTCGCGTATCAGGGAAGTAGACACGATAGCCCTTTTGTGTGCGTGAATAGCCAACAAATACTCCCTTTAGTGCACAAGGATCTAGTTTAGATAGAGATGGAGTATAGTCTTGCACAAAGGTAGTGCATCCAAACACACGAGGTGAAAAGATGAGTAAGAGGAATTGCACCTCCCAAAGGAGAGGAATGAAGCCGATTATAGAGATAAGTGGTTGTCATGACGACATCAAACCACAAATAATGCGAAACATACATCTCATATAGTAAAGTGCAAGTGATATCAAGTAATATGTAGTGTTTTCTTTCCGCAACACCATTTTGGGAAGAAGTGTAAGGGCAAGTGGTTTGGTGAATGATTCCATGGTCAACACAAAATTGTTGGAAGGCTGATTGAACAAGTTCTAGGACATTTTCAGTTCGAATGACTTTTGATGTGGTAGAATGTTGGGTAATAATTTCTTATGTAAATTGGCGAACAATTTCAAGAACTTGTCTACGGTCATTGATGAGATATACCCAGCTGACTCGAGTATAATCATCAACAAAGACTATGTAATATATATGGACTGAGGGAGAAGGAACTCGAGAGGGGCCCCAAACGTCGCAGTGAACCAAGTCAAAGGCACAGGAGGATGGAATGGAGTCACGAGCTAGGTAAGTCGAGCGATGATGTTTGCCCATTTGACACAACTCGCACACAAACTCAGTTAAAGATAACTATGGTAAGGTTTGCTTAAGTTTATAAAGACAAGGATGGCCAAGTCTACGATGTCACAAAATAGAAAAAGTAGCTGAAGAGCTAGAAAACAAAGCTAGTAGCCCAAAGGAAGGGGTGTCCGACACGAGCTCATAGATCCCACGACCATTCTCACGCCCCAAAGCAATTCTCTGGCCAATACGAAGGTCTTGGAAGACACAATAGAAAGGGTAGAAAATGGCAACACAATTAAGTGTACGAGTAATGGTACTAATAGAAAGAAGGTTAGTAGGAAAGCCAGGAACATATAAAACATTATGTAGAGTAAGGGAGGGAGTAGGTTTGGTCGATCCATACCCTTTAACAGAGCATGAACGACCATCTGCAATGGATACGGGTGTGTAGGCGGTGGTAGGAGTAAGGAAGGAAAGGGTCGAAGGGGTTCTAGTCATATGAGCTGAAGCCCTCGAGTCAATAACCCATGACGATCTAGAAGCAAGAAAGGCATGTGTACATGAAGTAGAAGCCAAGTTGGTAGTCGATGTGGATGCGTGAGATTGCTTCCATGCTTTGTATTCTGCTGGGGTGAAAGTCATTTGTATTGTTGGTTCGACCGGTGGCGTAGATATATTGGGAGGAGTCGGGCTCAGAGTAATAGAGGAAAACATAGCTTGAGCCTATCTAGGCTTCCCAAACTCCTTCCAGCACTTCTCTGAAGCATGAGTGGTCTTGCCACAATAAGTGCAAGGCATGAAGATTTGCTTGCCCTTAGTAGTAGGCCGAGGAGATGCCATCAAACCCAAAAAATAAGGCCTTGAAGAGGGTAATAGAAAGGGCAGAAGGGGCTCTGAAAGGCAATAACAGTGTCCCGAAAGGGGCGGTGGCCAAGAAGGGTGGTGGCGGCAGCCCAAGAAGGGCGGCGATGGCCCAATAAGGGCGGCAACAATGGCCCAATAAGGGCAGCAGAAAAAAAGGTCAGGAGGGGAGACCTTTGGCATGGGCTGTTGGCGAGAAAAGAAGAAGAGCAGTGGCAGCGGCGACTTTAATTGAGTAGCGGCGGCAACACAGAAAAAAAATTTAATTTAGGCTCTGATACCATGTGAATGGTAAAGCCCAATTGTATTGAGTTCTTTTAAGAGCTAGTACAATACACCTTATAATGAGTTATATCTAAGACCTTCTAATAAGCTATATGTAACACAATCTAATGCCTCAAATCACGCCAAGCATAAGAAGAAGTCCATTGGATCCTTTTGACATTACAACTCTTTATATGGATAGTTCAAATTCATCATGATGATAAAAAAAAAAATCTAATTTTATGCAGTCACATACTCCCTCCACTTAAGTGAAAATGGAGGGTCCAAATTAAATGATGAAGATTCGTTCAGATGTGTCACGTCATCTATGAATTAAAACAAAAAATTAGTCACACATTAGAAGTATAGCTACTTAATTTTAGTATGTATAGTGTAACAATTTTAATAATCAATTAACCCATTAGGGCACCCAATCACAATCATTACTCCCCTAATACGGCCTCCTATAGGAGCCACGTGTTCCCAAAAAACAATGCCTCATGTCGCCTAACGAGACAAGACCGCGAGGTTGTCGATTTCATATGGTCTCGTGTCAAAAATTAAACCTAACTTACCAATTTTGGGAATTTATAACGAATTGAAGGGTATAATTGTAAATAAGGGTCGAATCCACAGGGAATTAAGGTATTTTCGAGAGATCTTTTGGAATTTGGTCAAATTGGATGATGAATTGATGTGAGAAATTAGAAAAAATGGTGGTTTTAGAAAGATAACTCAAAGATCTATCCGTGGAATCAAAAATCGCTCAATTTGGATTAGTAATCACGGAGAAATCAAAGATGGAAGTGGGAGGAAATTTTCGGAATCGCGAAGAACACAAATTGAAATTAAAAACGAAATTGAACTAAATTGAAATCCTAAACCTAAAATTGATGATACATGATGATATATAAGAGGAATAACTTGTTTTCTAACCCGAGATAACGATCAAATCGATCCAATTGATCGCCGGATCGACGGCTATTCATTCCGCGAATTCATCGGTGTTCAAGAGACAAATTCTCCTCGATCGATCGACGAAATCTCACTAATAAACACTCCGCGGAAGCGAAATCGAGTCTAGAAGCGATTACAAGTGAGAGATTCAAGAGAAGATGCGTGTAGATAGGTCGATTAAGTGAAATCTTCCTCGAATGCTTACAAAGGACGAAGAACACTTCGTTTTATAGCATTTTTGGGCGTAACCGTCCGATCGTTTCGATCGACGGTTACGATGGAACGGTCCATCGTGGACTATTTCAAATAAGTCGTGGCCGTCGGATTGTGATGGACGGCCACGATTTGATCCGTAGATAAGCGTTTAAAAACGCTTAAAATCGCGTCCTTTTATTCTTGATCTGACGCTCCGGATGCTCCCCGCGCGGTTCAATTTGGACCGTTATAACGCCCTTTTATTTGACACGTGCTCTTTGATTGATCCGATGGTCCACGGCGCATGTGATCGACGCGTCACATTCCGCGCACCGCTCGATCCGGCGCTCCTCATCGCGCCACATCACATAAAACCTGAGCCGTTATAACTAGATTAAAAGGCACGTGGTCTTGATCTTGATCCGTTGACCGCGCGTCCACTCGATTGACACGCTCCGATCGTGATCCAATGCTCTGAATGACGCCACATCACCTGCATTTAAAGAAACTGTGTGGATTAGTCCCACACGGCTAAAATTATTGAAGCCCATCGGGTTTATAAGTTCCGATGGATTAAGGGATTGAATACCTTTCCGGTCTACGGAAAGCTGAAAACCTCTACTATATATGATATGTATAATATTAATAAATATATATACACCGCGTAGGCGCCGCGTGGGCCCGCGTGGCGCTGCGACATGGCGCGGAAATTAACCGCTTTTTGCCATTTTTTTATTAATTTTTAAACGTTTTAAATAAAAAATAAAATCGGAAAAATCCAGAAAAATCCCTAAAAATTGTAAAAATCATAACTTTCAAAATAGAACTCCAAATTAATCCAAATTTCTTTCATTTGATCTGAAATTTAATCATCTATCATTCTAAAAAGTCAAATTATTTAAATCACAAGAGATTTAATTCTTATTTCAAAAATACATTCATTTCTTTAAGATTTTAACTTTAGAAAATTAAGTGAATGTTCATAAAAATGATTTCTCCTATTATTTAACTTTAAAAACCACTTATAATCTCAAGTAAAGATGGGTTATAAAATCTTTAATCTTTAATTCATCATAATTAACCCTAAATTAATGCATTTTGAGATTATAACATAAAATTGCATGAAATGATAGAAATGAACTCAAAGTATGATAACATGCACATAAGTGTAATGTTTTATGCCTTAAATTGCATTAATAATCATGTTTTATCATTTTAAGATCGCATGTTATCATTGCCACCCAAACATTTGCAACCACATCATCACTTGAAAAAAATGATTTTTTTCTAATTTTTACATAAATATATTAAAAATAAATTCTAAAAAAATATTTAAAAAATCTTTTAAAGGGAGAAAATTAATATCTTTCAAATAATCTATAGTTTAGTGATAGAAATTTTTTTAATAATTTTAATTAAATAATATATCATTCGATGTAAATAATGTAAGAAATTTTAATTAAATAATGTTAGAAATAAAAAGATTGCTTAATATTTTCTCTCACTACTTTCAAGTAAATCTTATTACCTAATATCAGAGATTTTAGATGTTTGAAAATTTTAAATTCTTGAATTCTAAAAAATAGCCTTTAAAATAGTACATTTTGAGATTTTTGAGATAATTTATGTCGAATGATAATAATGCATAACGAAGTGTATGAATTATGCCTTTGAATGCAATCATAGTCATGTAATTATGTCTATATTGATAACATGCAATTTATACATGTAATAATATGATTACTAATACAAATTAAGGCATACAATATTTTATTCTTATGCATGTTATCATATTTTAAGTGCGTATCTATCATTATATGAAAATTTGAGTTCTAATCTCAAAATGCATAATTTTTAGGGATAATCATAAATAGTTATAAAGAGATATTTGAGATTAAGATTATTCTCATTTTATATTTGAGATTATAATTAGGTTTTAATGTTAAATAATAAGAGAAAATATTTTTATATATACTCATTTATTTTTCTAGTTTTATTTTCTAAAAGGAGTGAGTGTAATTTTTAAATAAAAATGTATTTATTAAATTTGATTTTTTAAAATAATAAATTATTTAATTTATAATAAAATAAATCAATTTTAGATTAATTTATAGTTGGATTTTAAAATTTATGAAATTTCTAATTTTTAAGGATTTTTATGGAATTTATTCTGAATTTTGTTGAATTTATTTCTTTTACAAAATTTAAAAAATATTTACTTTATCTCACGCCAACATGACGGATGATGTGGACAGAGTGCTTGCGTGGCAATGTATGCACACGCCACATCGCGCAAGCGTGTGTGTGTGTATATGTGTGTGTGTGATTAGTTGGTTAAGCATCCTTTTAAAAGATACTAGCTAACCCCTTAAACCGCCACCTCTTTTATACACAAATTTTTTCATCATTTTTGCCATGTGGAACTATTTTTTTTTATGCAAGTGACGTGGCGTGGCGTGATGGGAAGTGTTTAATTCGCGAACTTAATCGATTTTGTTGATCTTCACTTAATTTAGGGGGTACGCGGCAACATCTGATTAGGCAACGATTCATTTTTTAAAATATTTTAATCTCAACTGTTCATCTAAGGAGTTCTAATGGTTGAGATTAAATCGCTCCCGATGGACTCATGTGGACACGTGACAGCATCTCATGCGTTTGATGAAGATCAAACAACAGGCGTTACATGAAATAATCGTTGAATACACACAAATTCAAGTCAAAATAATTACCAAACTCACTAATTTAATGAAATAATTACAAATTAGATAGCATAGTGGTGAAAAAGGGTCGAATCCACGGAGAATTAAGATATTTTTAAGATATTCTTTGAAATTCGATCAAATCGGATGATGAATAGAGGTGAGAAATTATATATTTTGATAAATTTACAAAGAGAACTCAAAGAGGAATCCAAGTAATAAAAAAATTACTCGATTTGGATCATTATTCGTGATGAAATCAAAGAGCTTATTAGATAGAAATTTCTGAATGTGAAGAGAGAGAAATCCAAAATTAAAAATGAAATTAACTAAATCTATGATTCTAAATTGTAATATAATGCTACAGGACAAAAGACTAGGAGGAAAATACATAATCTAATCTGATATAGCGATCGAAATGATTCGATTGATCAGTGGATCAAAGGCTTTTCATTCCGCGATTTCGAAGTCAATCGTTGGCGTTCAAGAGGCGAATTCTCCTTATTCTTTTGACGAAATCTCACTTTCAACCCCTCTGTGGATGTGGAAATGTGTCTAGAAGAAGAATAAAGCAAGATATTCAAGGATGGTGATGTCTAGACAGTTCGATTACTCAAAAGCATCCAAGAATGATTTACATCGTTGAAGAACATCTCAATTTATAGTAAATTTAGGCATAACTGTCGGATTTGGCGTTTCATCCTTGATTAATGGCTGAGATGAAATGCTAGGCTTCGAAGTTTTATGGTTAAGTCATGGCCGTTGGATTGGAGATGGACTACTGAGATTTCACCACGACGCGTGTGAAGAAGAAACACATGAGACACCATCCATTCGATCTTGATCTAACTCTTCGGATGTGTTTTCATCAGTTTTAATCTCAGTCGTTATAACTCTTTTGATGAACGGCTGAGATAAAATCATTTATAAAATGATTCTTAGATGATAAGAAATGCGTCACGTACCCCCCTCCACCCCCCCCCCCCGGTCTTAAGTGACGATCGACGATCACAATTTATCACGTGATCGAACGCTCCAAGCGACGCCACGTAACTTGCGCATTTTAAAACAAAAACATAGTCCCACCTGAAGAAAATCTAGGTGAATGAGAGACTATATAACTAATATGCAAATAACGAGTTAGAAAAAATCCATAACAGGGTGATTTCTCCTTATTTACATACACACAGGCGCACACACGCACTCACACACGCACGCACTCACACACGCACACACGTGCGCACACATACACATTTGTGACACGTGGCAGTCTCATATGTTGCCACGTGGCGCCGTCATTTTTGTTCACACCACGTTAGCTGCCACATCAGAACACGATAAAAATAATATTTTTTATTCATTTAATTAAAAATATATCGAATTAAACTCATAAAAAATTCAAAAAATTCTATAAAATTCCGTAAAAAATAGAAAATTTGTAACTTTCAAAATACAACTCTAAATTAATCCAAATTTGTTTCATTGGATGAGAAATTAAATCATCTATCAAATTTTTAAATAACAAGAAAATAAATTTTTATTTCAAAAATAATCATTTCTCTTAAAAATTAAAAATTTAGAAAATTAAATGAGTATAGAAAAATTATTTTCTCTTATTATTTAACATTAAAACCCAATTATAATCTCAAATATAGATGATAATAATCTACTGTTAAATTATATTATTGAAAATGCATAATTATCCCTAAAATAGTGCATTTTGAGATTATAACTTTAAATTGCATGAAATGATAGATATGCACTCAAAATATGATAACATACATAAGAATAGAATGTTTAATGCCTTAATTTGCATTAATTATTGTACAATTGCATGTCAAAATTGTGTGTTATTATTACGCGACGCTTCTTCTTCATGCGCGACATGACAAAATCTAAGCGCTCCATCTTCGATTAGACATATGTGACTTAATCATGATGATTCACATCCAAGCGTTTCATCTAAGCCATTCATCAAAGATGAAGGAAAATCAAATGGTCACACTCAATTGTAACCTATTTATACCCATATTCTTTGACATAAAGAGCATTCTTGAATGTTTTGAGCAGTCAAACTATGTGGATATCTCAATCCTTAAAATTTCTTGCTTTCTTCGTCTTCTAGACTCATTTTCACGTCCAAGGAAATGTTTCAAATTGAGATTTTGTTTAAAGAATATGGAGAATTTGTTGCTTCTTAAACACCAGATTTTTGGTTTTCAAAATACGTAATGAAAAGCCTTGATCTGGTGATGAATTGGATCATTTTGAGTGCAATTTTGGGTTAGATTACGTGTTTTCTCCCTAATCTTTTATCCTATGACATTGGATTTCAATTGCGAATAGGAAATTAGTTGAATTTTACAAAATTTTACTTTTCTCTCTCTCTTCACGATCGTGTATTTTCAATGACTAAGTCACCCAATCAGATTTTGCTCTTTGATTTCTTTGCAAATATTGATCCAAATCGAGTGATTTTTTGATTCTGTAGATTCGTCTTGGAGTCTTCTTTTCTAAATTTATTAAAATCTCTAATTTTGCACCTCAATTCCTCATCCGATTTAATCAAATTTGAAGAATACCTCAAAAATTCTTTATTTCTCTATGGATTCAACCCTTATTCACCATTATGCTAATTGATTCTTGATTAAAACTTTAAATTGGTGAGTTTGATAATTTTTTGACTTGCATTCGTGTATTTTTAATGTCCGCACGAAATTGTTTTCGTCATATATTGTATGCTATCATTATATTTCATGAGATTTGCTTGGGCTTCCATTTGGTATTTATCTTTTGCATACATCTTTTTTGTCCCTTTTCGCCTCAAAATTTGTGCCACCACTAGATCACCTTGGGATCTATGTGTCATGATAGATCACCTTTGAATCTATTTATTTTCTTGAGCTCTATGCCATGTCAAATTGTCTCAAGATTCTTGGCATAATTGCCTTAACATCCATGACATGTCAAATCTCTGATGTCATCACTTTCTTATTGTACTTCTTATTAGGGCCTATTGGTGACCCATTAAACCAATTAAAAACCCTTAAAAGTATTTTTGCATATCTTGGGGAATTGAACTCTAGTTTGGGCTTATGAGGAGTTAAAATTTAATGGAAAATTCAAGGAATCTATTGTTGCACTCTATGTTGTGAGATTTGATCTTTGTGCTTGCTGAAATAAGCATTTATGGTTGATACTTGCCATTAAATTCTCCTTGGTTTTTCCATCAACAACTCTAGTGCCGCCTAACTTGCCCCCCAATTCTATTGTTGCACTATAATGCCTCCATGTCCAGTAATTCTACCTCCTTTTTTGGTTGATTGGATACCACTAGTTCGTCATTTCATCATAGCTTCTTTGACTCAACCAACTTATATCTTTGATGACCTCAATTCTGTTTCATGGGCTTCTAGCTCTGAGGATTTTCTTCAAGCCCATAATGTGTTGCATCATTCAATGTCAACCCTTGTTAGACGTGATGTCTCCTACTTATCCTACTTGTTTACAACTTGATTCTGTGATATTGACTTGAACACATCAAAGCAATAATTTTACTATTTCTCAACCTACTAGTGGGATCAAGCTTGCATCAGTACTTTGGCAAATGATTGAGATGATGTATAGACAAACATTAGTTAAGCCATATATAAACAATCAAGATGACGTATGAATCATTTTTTTCATGCAAGCAAAGTGACCAGACTCTATAGGAGCATTTTGGCAAACTCCAAGACATAATCCAAGAGTTTTCTCTCTAGGATGAAAAATCTAGAGACCTTTGGTTGAAGGACAAACAAACTTCTAGGACGTCACCGCAAAGGCAACAAGGGATGTCCACCAAGGGTGATGAATCATAGTGAAGCTTATTTACCTCATTGACATTTCCCAAGACATACTCTAAATAGTTGGTCTCCATAGCCCATTCTTGCACAAACCTTGGTGAGTATTGGCATATGGAAAACAATCTCCCAAATGAATCTTTATATGAGAGGAAAACGTACATACCAGATCAAAGCGTGCTCAAACTTAAGATATGCTTGCAATAAAGGGAATCAAGAGTCTACATCTGACTATTGCATCTATATTTGGGTTAATTCGATTACTTGGAAAAGCAAGAGCAAGAATTTTTTTGCACAATTTTAGAGCAAAAGCAAAGTGTTGAGGATGACTAATAAAACTTGTGAGGTGATGTAGATACCACCATTACTCTTGGAGCGCAATTCTCTGGTATCTGTTCCTATGGATAGTTCATACATAGTGGCAACTAGACAACCCTCTTAATCACATGAAACTCATTTTTCTATAGTACTCCACATATTCTTTGGACAATTAGGCGATAAGATCAACAAGAGCATTCATGGTGTCTCCCCCTATACACTCTATAACAAGCCGAGCATGACGAATAACTACGCTCTAACTTGAGGGGGAGATAGAGAAGGCTTAGTAAGACCTCAGCTCGACTTGGCCATGAATCCTAGAACTTTCTATTCAAGGAATCTTTAGATGCTTTTCTTCTCCCTTCCGTCTCTTCACGTAGTTGTTGATTCATCTCCCTTCCATCTCTTCATCTTCTCGTGTCTCGTCACTTTTCATTTTCTCCCCTACATATAGAGAGTAAGGGATTCCTCAATGTATCAGTTAAGTCTTCTCCTCTTTACCTTTTCACACTATAAACCAGGGCTCTTTCCCTAATCTTGGCTGAAATGAGCGTTTGAAGTGTTTTCTGCTCGTTGCCATCTCCATCCTCTCTCTCTCTCTCTCTCTAAACCTCTTGGGTTTGTGGAGAAGGCAATGGTAAAAATAAACCATCCTACAAGGTTAGATCCTATATCTTTTGAGGGATGAAGGCAATGGCATACTAAACCAAACTACTTGGGCAAAATGCCCTCAAAGGGCAATTGTAGCATTTGTCACTATGTATGGATATTATGCATGAACATGAGCCAGAGATCTCTCTCTCTCTCTCTCTCCCCTATATATACTGTCTTCTACTTTATCTACCCCATCCTATCCCTCTCTCTACGGCTACTTTATTTACCCATCTCTTTATCCTCTCTCTTCTGCTCTATTTACGGCATACCCCACTTTTTATCCTCTCTCTCTCTCTAGAAATACTTTCCTAGTTCTCAGTGAGGAAATTAATAATGAGAATAGAAGGCAAGCATTCACAGAGCGAGCGAGCACAATTTATCTCGCTCTTTCCCTCCCTTCATGGAGACGTCGCAGCGCGATCAGCTTCGATCATTGACTTTATGTAGAACTCGCCAGCCTTGTAAGAGGAGCGAACCATGGGCCCAGATGCCACGTACCGGAATCCCTGTCACGAGAGAAAGGATGATGAAGGGATCCAAGTCAAATGAATTGAATAAAATCGCCTATCTATGTAATACATGAACGGCAAATAAATTAGCATACATCAAGAGAGAGAGATAGGCATATCACTAAAGAGCAGCACCCACAGAATAGGAAGCCGTAGAGAAAGCTATGAGAATCAGAGACCCTTCATGAGACAAGGTAGACGAAGTGAAAATTCTTTGGCATAGGGAAAGAGATAAGAAATCCTAAAATAGAAAAGTGGAAGAGAGCAGAATGCTATACAAGTCAGGGAGAGAGATCACAAACCATGCAAGGGACGAAAGAGAGAAAAAAAACAACATAGAAAGAGCGAGAGAGAGAAAGACAGAAAGATCATGAACCATCCAATAGACTCGTAGACTACAGAGAAACAGGCATCGAACCCTCTTGATATAGAGAAAGGCCTAAACTGTGCAACACAGAAGTCAACGACAGAAATTGGCTGACTACTTGATATGGAGGTGGAAAGATCTCAATTCAACGTATAGACAAAAGAGAAGAGAGATTATGCTTCCAGGGACTGTTGTCTTGGTGATTTCTTGACCCATTAAAACATAAAAGGAGTCGAATCAAATCTATGTAGATGTCAAAAAAAATCTTAAATGCAGACATATGTCATGAAAGAGAAATAAAGAAGACTTATTTACCATATCCATGCCAATTGCGCGATATCTCTCGAAAGCTTCAGGGGTGACAAATTCTGAGACAGGCATGTGGCGTTTTGAGGGTCTCATGTATTGACCGAAAGTCATGACGTCAACCCCAGCAGTTTTGACCTTTTCCATGGTGGAGAGGACTTGGTTAAAAGTCTCACCACAGCCGAGCATTATTGAGGTCTTGGTCAATGTTCCAGGAGGGGCGAAGCTTTTGGCGAGTTTAAGAACTTTGATTGACTGGTCAAAGTTGGCGCGGTGGTCCCGGACATGGGGTTGGAGCTCTTCCACAGTCTCGATGTTATGGGCAAAGACGTCAAGCCCTGATGTGGCAACTCTTTCAACGCATTCAGGGTCTCCTTGGAAGTCAGGGACTGAGAGGAGAGGAAAGCGCACTTGGTTTCAGTTCTTTGTGAATTTGAGAGAGATAAATGACATGAAACATAAGAGTTGGAGAGAGGAGAAGAGAACGAGAGAGAGAGAGAGAGAGTACATACATAAGGTGAGAGAGGGCGGGGAAAGAGAAGTAGAGACAGAGATGTGTGCATAAGAGTTGGAGGGAGGAGAAGACAGTGAGAGAGAGAGAGAAGAGAAAATAAGAGACAGGAAAATGCAAGGGAGGAGGACTGGGAAAGAGCAAAGAGATGACAGAGAGGGAACGAGATGGACAGAGACAGCAGTAGGACAAGAGATGGAGTTTGAGTAATAGAGTAAATGTCAGAGAGAAGACAAAGCAGAGCCACCAGAGAGAGATATGATAACAGAGAGAAATAAAAAGAGAGCGTAGGCTAGAAGACTAGCAAGAAAGTGACAGCATGACAAAGATATAAGAGAGAACAAGAAAAAGACACCAAGACATGCTGTGCACACGCGCAAGACTTGCATGTATATATATATATATATAAATGCATATCTATCTATATAAATACATATACATACATAGAGAGAGATAGTAGTTTATCACTATTTCCCTTGATCAGGAAGCCATTAGAAGAATAAAATCTTTGCTTCTAAGAAAAAATTCAAGTTGGGCATTTTTTTGTCATCTACTGTTTTTCACTCCTCAGAAAAATAAGAAGTGTATAGATTTCTATTTTTTGCAACTTCAAGAAAATCACTGATGGATTTTTAGCGCTAGAAGTGTCAGATGACTGGGACTAATGGACGAAAATCAGAATTGATAGCCTGTAAATAACACATCGATGTAAGAATATGCCAATAAGGTGAATTTGAGTAATGGGCCTAACCTACTGAAGGACCAATGGCACATATTAGATATGATAATCTCAAAGAGACTTGACAAAAGAGGCATATGTTAAAGGTTCTGGCGTTTCCTATCAAACCCAAACTCTCAATTTCTTGATTTTTATTGCCCCTATTTTGCACAAACAGTGCCATCTCCACAAGATTTCTAAAATACCTCTTCTCAATTGGATAGTCTTAAAAATTCTAAAATCTGTTGACTTCAAATAAATCAATCCCAAACCTCAAGAAAGAAACGTGTAAGGTTGTTCATTACATGAACTTTATTTAAATGCTAATACTAAGCCCTAAGGGGTACCTTTGGAGGTCAAGGAACAACTGGGACTATGACTTGATCCCTTCTTTACTGTTATTTACTTCTCCCCAACTCTTTGCTCAAAATGGAACTTCTCAATATCATCATTAAGTGGGAAGAAATGGGTGCAATGCGATGGATTCCCATCAGGGTTCCTATCACATCTCTTCAGAAGAATAAAAAGAAGAAATTCCAGAGTTTTACTGTTGACTTTGGGAGCTTGACGAAAATCTGGAATCTCTATGACTGAGGTATCAAAATGTTTTAGAGAAAGAGAGCTAGAGAGAGGTTCAAACAGAACTTCAGCTCTTCAAGAAAACAAGCGAAACAATTTTACAGTTAACCCCATATTTTGAAAGATTGATCAAACTGAACCCTCTATAACGTCATGACAGAAAGTGATACAGAGAGATGTTTGAACAGAATTTCAGCTCTCGATAAGAATTAAAAGAATTCGAGGAATTTAAAATTATATGTTTTGAAAGCTTTATGGATTAGGAGTATCTTTAGGTTCTCAACTACAAAAATATTCAAGAGAGAGTTCCCCTTTCTCTTGATTCAACCATCCACAGAACTAGTCAATAACAAAATTACTATGAGAATGAACCAACTTAAAAATCAAAAATGTAACAAGGAGTTAAATAATTTTAAATCATGAATGCATAAAAAGTGGAGATTAAGATTCATACCAAGGGCTTCAATCAACATAGTTGGTTTCAAGATCTTCAACTTACGGACAGTCTCTGAAAAATGATTACTTCCTTGATCATCCAGATCATCGCGATCAACACTGGTGATCACCACATATTCAAGACCCCAAGAAGCAATAGCTTCAGCTACATTTGATGGTTCATCAGGATCCGGAGGTGGTGGGGTCCGAGATGTCTTTACATTACAAAACCTATACAAAGAACACTAAAAACCATCAGAATTCTTCAAAGATCTAGAATACAAAAGAAAATGGAGAAATGACTAGAATACAATTAGAATTTTTCACTCTTGACATCCACAATTCTGTTAGAGAGAAACTATAGAGGTGATTTCCTGTATCTTCCATCCGTAGTTCTGATCCTTTCTTATATTCAAGTTTCAGATATTATCAGAACTACTGAAACACGTAAATTATAGGGGTTGATTATGAATAAAAATACAGATTAACAAGAGATTCAACAAGAATTTTTTAATTTCGTCATCTGCAACTATCTATTGAGAGAGAAGTGAAAGTATGATGCTCTATCATGTTCAAGTTCCAGACATTATCAGAATTATTGGACATGTACATAATGAACAAAATGGAGTAATTAATGAGATATACAATTAAAATTCTTCACCTAGTATCCATCAAAGAGAAAGTACAGAGGGGATTCTTTGTTTTTCCAAGGTTACAATGATCCTCTCTTCTGTTCAAATTTCGCAAACTCTCAGAATGATACTTGTCAACAGAATCATTGGCAAACTTCAAAAACCAAGAGGAATAGAATATCACTGAACAAGAACTTTCAGATTGCTGAGGACCTTGAGATGAGAAATAGAAGAGATAGATGAGATGCTGAAGCTGAAGCTGAATGTGACTAGATGAGATGAGGTGCGAGCAGGGACAACGAAGATGGGGCACCGCTAAACTCTGAGAGGCATTTGAAGAACTGTAGAAATTTGAAGAGCTGTAGATCTTATTTATTGGTTTGACAATCCCTGGATCTGTGAGGTATTCAAAATCTGTGACAATACCAGAAAATTCCTTACCTACATCCGCGAGTGCAGGTATCACCGAGAATCATAATTGTGGCGGTTGCAGTTCCGGTCTCTCCTCCGGACCAGCATTCTCCAAGATTAGGGCACTTAGCCTCCTCGCAAACGGTATGCAGCTTCAGCTCTCGCAACTTCGCCTTAATGGCGGCGTATTTGGCGCCGCCAGGGATGCTCTGCTTCATCCATTTAGGTTTCGGAATCGGATTTTTCTTCGATCCGACTTCGACTGAATAAGCAAAATCAGTTAGAATTGGGGATTCCTCGGCGAGGCGTTGACGTAATTGTGATAATTTGGAGGAGGAATTGGGGATAGGAGTGGAAGACGCTTGGACGGGAGAGGAGGAGAGAGATCTCCAAAGGGATTTGGACAGGCGGGAGAAGCGAGAATGCATGGCTGGAGAGAGCTCTCCGTCTCCAGTTTCGAGCTTCCGTTTCTGATATCATCCGCTTCTCCTCTCCTCGGATCGGACGGTGGGCCTTAGCCATCCTATCTTTCTCTCTCTCTCTCTCCCCCTCTCTCTCTCTCTCTCTCTCTCTCTCTCTCTCTCATGCAGATTGAGAGAGAGATAGGTAGATAGATAGATAGCAGATAGATAGTATATCTAAAATCTATGAATATGCTCCATACATGGATGTGTTAAGAGAGAGAGGTGATGGAATGATTAGTAGGTGGGAAAATAGAAGGACAGCCAAATATTTGTGTCTATGAATATGTATCTATCTGAAAGATAGATATGTGACATTCCACAGCATACCCTCTCTATTCAAATATGAGCCAATTGTATGGAGAGAGGGAGGTGATGGATGATAAATGGGTGGGAAAATAGATAGATAGATAGATAAATAGATATTTTATCTCAAAATGTGTGTCTAACTGGAAGATGGATGGGTATCATAAATAGGAAGTAAAATAGATACTATAGTGTATCAAATATCCATACATTTTCATCTAGTTAAAAGATGGGCATGTATCATTCCATCAAATAATCTCTATCTCAAAGATGTGATATATGTATCAAAAGAGAGACATCATGATGCCATCTCTCTATTGATATCGATATGCCTATGTATATGTATATGCATGTGAGTATAGAGATCACACCTTTAGGATAGATAGCGAAACGATCCATCTTTGAGAAATGGTAGGGCGAATTTACTTCATCGATACATGTCTATCTTCAAGATAAATACATAATTAAATGATATAAATATTCAAATGTATCTATTTTCTTATACGTTCATCATTCTATTCGTGTTCATCATTTGCGCATATCCCTCTTTATCTATCTAAAAGATATGCATTTATCATTCCAAATTATTCACATCCTCTTTTTCCCTCGCTCTAAAAAAATGTGCACAAATGTACATCCATCTATCAAAATCTCTTTTTTCTAAGCCGAGGCTTTTACAACCTTCTTGTCAAATCCAGGCTTCTTGATAGATGCACTAACGGCATTAGTTCATTATAAAAGCTTGAAGAGATTGAGTTTAGCGCATAGAAAATGCAACTGATTATCTAGTCAACTATATTTTGTATTTTGAAGTGAGACTTGAACTAATTGACCGGTGATCATGATCAACATTTCATGGCTAGCAATCTTGAAAATCATAATGATGTCCAATTTTGGCTATCAGCCTAAAAACATGATAAAAAAAATCTGAGTATGGATATATTCTTATGTAAAAGGGAACCTTTGTCGTTTATAAAGAACCTTGTTTTATAAGTGAATTGGAGTATTGACATACAATAGATGCACTATACAAAATAATGGGGATGCAGCTTCATTGTCTGCAATCTAATTTGTAAACATGTCTGTCAAATTTTTCATGATATATCATCAAAGTAGCTTGAAAATGTCTTGCCAAGAGTCTGAATGGAATATCACATCGATCGATATTATGTGGCCTCCAAGCCAATCACACTCCATGTCTTGTTGATATTCATTGAAATAAAATAATATTTATTGTAATTATTGAGTGGTGTTTTCAATGAAGTCTATAAATGTATATATTATTGAGTGAACTATGATGAGATCATAACACGTAGATCACTATGTTTTGAATGAGTCATTTAGCATATTTGTTTAATATATCTATTTTAAGGATGCTCAAGAAGCATATTGAAATATCAAGTAAAAATAAAAACTTTTTGATCTCACTTATATGATGAGTATAGTTGATCTTATGGCCATTGCTATGAGAGACTAAGGATAAATAATGGGTGCTCTTTAATGAAAGAGTTCATAAAATTGAGAAGTATAAATCTTTAAATTGTGTAATACCTCATTTTCAATAAGGTTAATTCATGTCATAGTTGTGTATTTGGTCCTTAGATATGAGACACAAAAGACATCTTGTGGATAGATGAGGTTTCTTAAACGTTATATATTAGATAAGACGTGAAGTCTTTGAATGGTGATTGAGTGTTCGAGATGGGATCATTCGCCCATGATATGAGAGGAGATTGACTCAAGGAATGAGATACAGTTTAATCCTTGGCCAAGGTAGCAAAAATATCGAAGAAGGCATTCTCAATGACTTCATCGACTCATCAGTACTAACTTGAGTGACCAATTACGATTCGATTTTTATCATATCCTAAGTCATTCATAGGTTGTGCATAGGAAAGATTTTATTGACAAGAAAATTGATGATGGCAAGGTTTTATAAAATAGTCCATATACATTCCATATCTCCTAGAGCACGTGATGTAGCTTAGCATCCAACTTTAGATCATTCTCCATGATGATAAATCCTTAACCATCATACTAAGCGAGGAATCATAATTTTTTTAAATGAATTCAACACATAATAATGAGTATTTGAAAAATCTAAGATTGAGTTTATCAAGTTTGCTTAATGGCATCAATACATGACATGGACATAGGACATGAGAACACACACTTGAGTCTATAGAGAGAAGGCACTCACTTGGCTATGTGGTGACTATGATGTCAACAGTCTAGGACAAGAGGCTGAATGAACCAATTAGAGGAATGGCACAATGGTAGGAGGCCTTTGACTACTAATTTTGGAAGAACTAGTCTTGTGCCCATTCTTTTAGTGTTAGGCATGGTCATATTAGATTGACTATTGGTGCATATCATTGATACTTTCCTTGTCTGCACAACGCAGGATGCTCCAAGTTAGCCCAATATTCCCTCATACCTTTGAATGAGGTTTTTTCCCTATAGAAAGGGGTTTTGGGCATGTTTCCTAGGTACCCATGAGTTATCTTGTAATCTTCCCTTTCAAGCGAGTTTGCTTCCACCTTTGTGTGCTTTAGCCTTCTTATTCTTCTTTCATTTCATGAATGAACACCACGAAGAGAGAACACTCTACTTCGCATGGCATAAGATTAAGGCATATCATAGGCAAATGAGAAAATCTTGTTTCCTAACATCATTGCATCTAAATTGGTATTATAGCCATCCAAAACTATATGCTAACAAGAAGGACACTTCATCATGAAAGTGTTAATAGCTGTTAAAAAAATGCAAACAAGAAGACCCAAACTTCAGTGGTCATGCTCAATCATTGGTCAAGGATGGACTCGACTTGCGTGTTGAGGACCATGTGTCATGTGATCCGGTAATATGAGATTTAAAGTCTAATAAAAGAAAACATGAAAAATGTGCTCGAATTATTGGAAGAATTTTCTAGACCAAACCATTTAGAGCATGGTACTTGATTTTCATCATTAACAATGATTGTCAATGTGATGATTGTGACCACAGCCATTCAATGATTAGCACGGCCATCAAAGAGTTATTGTCCCACAAAGAAGACATTCCAATGGTTGCGACCATTGCTCTTGTTGATGTCAACATTTCTATTAGCTAGAAAAGGATTCAAAGACCACCAAATCAAATCTCGTGATGAGTTAACTTTAAAAAAAAGGTTGTTATGGATTCCAACTAAAATTCTACATTAAAATAGTCGATAAATACACAAAACTTAAGAAATCGGCAAATGGAGCCCCAAATAAACTTTGGTACGACAAAAGGGTTGTTATGGATGCTGTTGGATTCTGAGGTTGATAAACTTTATAATTTTTTTATTAAAACATTTAATGCAGCGGAATAGATTGAATCAGATGTTCAAAATATTGAGGCACCAAGAAAATATTATCCTATCATTTAGTATGTATGAGAAAACATACTTACAGGTTCCCGTGAAGGAGTTCTTGAAGCTATTCAAGTGTTTAGCCTCTAGTGGTATCCACCCAATATCCAGATGGTTAGATCTCCTATTCAAAGCTCTTCACCAAGAGAGAAAGAGAAGAAAGGAGAGAATTCCTACAAGGCTTACAGGGCACCTTGAGTTGTGGTCATTCTCCCCCTATTTATAGACATTTTCTATGTGGATTTTTCATTAAAACCCCTCATAATTATATCTATATCCACTAATATCCATAGACCTTATGTGTGTGACCTTCTAGATCCATATATGTCACTAGTTAATAACTCTATAGACCAAATAACACCTTATTGGTCAACCTTGATTAATTATCCACATCAACATATAGATTAATTAATCAAGGATCAATTTAACCCAACCGATAAGTTGAGTTGCCAGCCCGTTGGGTGCCAAGCTACACCACGTACTCTAGGAGATATATAGTATGTAAGAACTCACTTATGGAACCTTTCCTTCATCAATTACCATGTATGTATAAACCTTCATCCGCACGAGACTCATGAATGATTTAGGGTATAGTCAACTGTCAAGCCTTAATCGGTCACTCAAGTTAGTACTGATGCATGTAGGAAATCATTAGAAACTCCTCCGATATTTCCACTACCTTGGCTAAGGATTTCATCGCATATCATTTCTTGAGTTAATCCTCTCAAATATTGAGGATAGATGATCGTATCTTGACTTGACAATCATCTATGGGGGCTTCATGTCGTATCTAATATATGACGTTTTAGATATCTTGTAGTTAGGGATTCATAAGTCGTAATCAAAACACGATCATCCGTCCACAAGATGTCTTTGGTGTCTCAAGTCAAAGGACGACATACACAACCGTGACATAAATCAACTTGATTGACAGTTAGGTATATTACCATTAAGGGATTCATAAGGATAAATTTAGTAAACTCTTTCTCCAAAGAGCATCCACTATCCATCGATAGTGTCTCCACACTGATGGCTACAGGATCAACCATACTCATCTTATGAGTCATATCAGATAGTGCTATTCTTTCTAGATAATTTGACGTCTTTATCGAATATCCCATGAACAAGAATGTTTATAATATATGTTTAAAGACTAGTGACCACTGGATTATGATCTCATCATAATTCACTTAGTCATTACATATGCTCATGGACTTCATTGCATACATCAGAAACAAATGACAAAGAATAAATTACATTTCAATGAACTTAAACGAGATACATGGAAATGTGATTGGCTTATAGGCTACATAATATTCATCAAATGCATGCTCACAAACATTGAAAAGAGAAAAATGATGTCAGTAGAAAGAGAAAATACGTAAGAATAAAATTGATCCCTAGGAGAATTGTGTTGCTTAAATACCATGTGGGAAGAGAAAATGACAGAAAATGAGAGCCTATCTCCTCTAGACTGAAAGGCTTAAATAAAAAGAAATAAATGGGCTCACCTAAGTGGGCCAAAAATGAGAATAAGAAGAAGGTCCCATAACTAAAATACAAGAGATCCATACTCCCACAAAAATCATCTTCTCGCTGTCTACATTTGGGGAGATTAATCTATATATGTCACATCTGTTCAAATATTACTCACCAAGTCCATGTTTAACAAGTTTCTGCATGATCCAGCATTGTGCCATTTTAAAATAATTAGGTTTATACTCTAATATCTTTAAAGTTGTCTTGGAGACAAATATTCTATGGTTCTCACAAAAGACCAGAAGTGGGATTCTACATGACAACAAATTGGGCCACAAGTACAAATGATACACGCTCCACCTCAAGATATTACATATTTCATAAAGAAATATCTGATTTAGTGGAGGAGAAAGGAAAGCAAGTGTTTTGGCTCGTTCAGTAGGTGAGGCTGAATTTCTCTATATGCATGATGGGGTAATTGACGTTATGAGGGTTGTAGCCTTCTGTCAAAATTGAATTTACTGAGCCTATTTCCTCTCACTCTATCTTGTGATGATAAGTATCCATAAATGTTACACAAAACCATGTCCAACATGATCAGGCATTCATTTATAAATTTTGAGATAAATTTAAATTTTATAAAGAGAAGCTTGACTTTAGAGTTATATGTTTAACACATGTGCATACAACGATCATCTTTGAGAATTTGAGATACAGTTGTCAAAGGAGTGGCCTCATGTTCTTAGTAATTTTAGAAAATTAGTCCTCTACATGTCCTCAAGACAAAGTACTAGTTTGTGGAAGGATACTTTTTTGCTCTTTTGGTGTGTCCGAACATTTTTTTTAGGGCATGATGGTCATTATTGGCCATGCCTTCATGGAACAGGGTTCTTGTGGGATTTACTTTCCAAGGTTCAACATAGTAAAAGTCCTCGTACCATATTAAATTACTTTAAAATGTATATTCCGTCTTCCTCTTTTCATTTGAGGTCACCCAAGAAGCCAACAATGGGGAATTCTCTCCTTTGGGTGAAGGTGATCTCCCATGGAGAGAGGGGAGAGAGAGAATTAGAGAAGGGAGGGAGAGAGTTATAGAGTTAGAGAAGAAGGGGGAGAAAGAGTTAAAGAAGAGAGGGAGAGGGGGGGGAGAGAGAGAGTTTTGTGGAAGTGGGGGGAGAGAGTTAGAGATGAGAAGAAGAGAGAGAGAGAGAGAGAGCTGGAGTTGGAGAAGAGAGTAGGGAAGTGAGATGAGAGAGGGGAGAGAGAGAAAACAAGAAAAGATAGGAGAAAGAGAGTTGGAGAAGAAAGGGGACAAAGAGTTAAGGAAGAGATGGAGAGAAGAGAGGAGAGAGAGTTAGGGATAAAAGGGATGACGAATGTTATGTAGCTTACAAGCCAATCATATTTATATCTATCATTTATATTTATTGAAATGAACATCTATTCATTAATATAATGATTTTTAATCTTTAATGTTCTAAATATTTTTATTCAAGAGATATTCAAGAAGAAAATAAAATTATCAAGAAAAAATATCATTATATGATCTTACTCATATAGTGAGTATGGTTGATCCAATGGACATTGATATAAAATATTAAGGATAGATAATAGGTGCTCTTTTAAAGAAAGATTTTACTAAATTGATCTTATGAATATTTAAAGTGTATATTACATAATTGTCAATTAAGTTAATTCATTTCATGATTATGTATGTGGTCTTTAGACATGATACATAAAAGACATCTTATAGATAAATGATCGTGTTTTTATTGTAACTTATGAATCTGTAGTTATATGATCTTTTAAAATTTATAGATTAGGTACGATATGAAGTCATCGAAGTTGATAGAGTGGTAAAGATTAGATCTTCGGCTCTCAATATAAGAGTAGATTAACTCAAGAAATGAGATGTATTTAAATCTTAGACTAAAATAATGAAAATACTTAAAAATGTGTTCTTGACAACTTTCTCAACATATCAGTACTAACTAGAGTAATTGATTAAACTTTGTCAATTAATCATACCCTAAGTCATTCATAAATTTTGGGCGAATAAAAGATTATTCCTAAAACATGTGATGTACTCCTAAAGCATGGGCAAAATGTAAGAGAATTTTTGTATACTCCTAAAACATGTGACTTAACTAAGAGAGAGTTAGAGGAGAGAGAGAGTTAGAGAAGAGAGAGAAAGAGACAGGTAAAGGAGAGAGAGTTAAAAAAGAGAGAGGAGAGAGAGTTAGAGAAGAGAGAGGAGTGAGGAAAGAGAAAGAGAGAGTTAAAGAAGAGAGAGTTAGAGAGGAGAGAGAGGAGTGAGGAAAGAGAGAAAGAGAGAATTAAAAAGAGAGGGAGAGAGAAGAGAGAGAGAGAGGAGTGAGGAAAGAGGGAAAAGAGAAACGTAGAGAAGAGAGAGAGAGGAGAGAAAGAGAGAATTAAAGAAGAGAGGGAGAGACGGGGATCTATATACTAATCTCCACATTTGTGGAGATTAAATAAGAAAACAAAAATTCAACAAATGTCCTCTTTGGAAAATCTCCACTTCAATTTTCAAACCACTTAAGATCTGAAATAATGTACAACAAGCAGCTCAAATTCTCAGAAATCTAAGAACCAGGAGCAAACTTGGTGGCGAAAACCCAAGCATTGTTGGCCACAGGGTCATCCAAATGGTCCAGCAGATTCTCCAGCGGCCCCTTTCCTGTAACAATAGCTTGCACGAAGAACCCAAACATGGAGAACATCGCCAGGCGTCCATTCTTGATCTCCTTCACTTTAAGCTCGGCGAAGGTGACGGGGTCGTCTGCGAGACCGAGAGGGTCGAAGTACTGTCCTCCCGGGTAGAGATCGTTGCCGTCTCCGACTCCATCCAGACCGTTGATGCGGAAGCTTTCGACCAAGCCCATGAGCAGGACTTGGGACCCTAGAACGGCGAGAATGCTCTGCGCGTGGACTAGGCTCGGGTTTCCGAGGTAGTCGAGGCCTCCGTCGGAGAAGATCTGGGCTCCGGCTTTGAACCAGACGGGTTCCTTGAAGTCCACCTTCAACCACTTCTCGAGAACCTCCGGGGTGATGCACCCAAGAGCTCCCAGCATAGCCCACCTTCCGTGGATCACCTGCAACGTACCCATTCTTCCTTGTTAATCTACCATGAATCTATATATGTCAATGCATCTCTCTCTTCTAGTGCATCTATATATCACCCTTTTTCTCTCCAAAAACTCATTCCATTTTTTCACGCAATCTATCTAGAAATTAATCTTCTGTTCAGCTAATCCACCACATTCCCTCTCTAAAGCAACTTGCCCATCAACCCCTCTCTCTCTCTACAAACCAAGCAATCTATCTAATAATGAGTGCAATCTATCTGGGAAATGACTCTCTCTTTCTAGAAGATGAGGTGTTCAAGTCTCACCTCGAGAGCCCTGTTGCGAGCGAAGGCCTCAGGATCGGCAGAGAGACCAGCAGTATCCCAGCCGTAATCACCAGGGAACTCTCCGTTCAGGTAAGACGGCGTCTGAGCAGAGAAGGGTCCCAAGTACTTCACTCTGTCAGGCCCGTACCACAAATCGTTTCCCCTGAAAAACCCAAGAAAACTCCAACTTTTAATAAAGAACTCGTCACCCCAAACGGCAGGTTCGTCTAACCATGGTGAATTTTCCGTTGCCCATGGCGACGACATCTCTGAGAGCGTTGGAGCTTCTCGTCTGGCCGAGGAACCGGGTCTTGATGACCGCCGACGAGCCTGCTGCCGTCACTGATGCCGCCATTTCTCTCTTCTTTGTCTCTCTTCTTTCTCGCTCCTCTCTCTGCGATACTGATGGTGGAGAAGTGGCGTAATCTATATGCGGGAGAGGAGATCAGAGGGAGAGCTTCGTGGGTTTCAAGGATTTCGTTTGCATGGATGGACCAATGGGAAGGCGGGAAAGGATTCTGCAGTTATCTCTGTCCTATCTTCACACTGACTTTCCCACGTCATTCGTCCATGTGGACAGAGGTACTTATCTTCGGCCCATTGGGCCTTTGAGGCATAGATTGGCCCATTTTGAATTTCTCAACAGTTTCTTTGCAACCATTGGGCCTTATTTGCAAGGTTAGCGTCATTTTCATTATCTTGGAATTCATCCAATAATTATGAACCAAAGTATTCTTGATAGTCCTTTTTTTAAAAAAAAAAGTATTTGAACAAAAAATGTGGGCTCCTCTCTCTCTCTCTCTCTCTCTCTCTCTCTCTCTCTCTCTCTCTCTCTCTCTCTCTCTCTCTCTCTCTCTCTCTCTCTCTCTCTCTCTCTCTCTCTCTCTCTCTCTCTCTCTCTCTCTCTCTCTCTCTCTATCTCTCTCTCTCTATCTCTCTCTCTATCTCTCTCTCTCTCTCTCTCTCTCTCTCTTTCTCTCTCTCTCTCTCTCTCTCTCTCTCTATCTCTCTCTCATCTCTCTCTCTTTCTCTCTCTCTCTCTCTCTCTCTCTTTCTCTCTCTCTATCTCTCTCTATCTCTCTCTCTCTCTCTCTCTCTCTCTCTCTATATATATATATCTCTCTTTCTCTCTCTATCTCTCTGTCCCCCTCCCCTTCTTTTTGCTTCGCTTTTAGCCCCCTTCTTTTTCTCTCTTCTTTCTACTTCACCCTTTCTACTGTCTCTTTCACATCACTCTCTTGTTTCTCTTTTAACTATTTCCTCTCCTTCCCTCTCTTTTTTCCCTATGCATTCTACATCTTTTATATCTCTCACTTGTTTCTCTCTTTCCACAAACACATGCACAATCTCCTCTTTCATCTCACTACCCCTCTTTTTTCTTATCACTACTCTCTCTGTATTCTCTTTAAAATCTTCTCTCTTTTACTATATTTTTTTACATTTTTGTTGATGAGTTGTTAGAGTTGACCAATCAACAAGTTTCATATCAATAAATTATTGAAAATTATGATATGACAAGTTAGAGTTCTTTTGATTTTATGTCAAGTTCAAACATAGCATGTGGAGAATGATGAATTCAAAGGAAGTACTCTTCTTTGAAATCGACTTCCGTCTAAGGAATGGTAACATGAAGGAATGACTATCTAGATTTATACAAGTAAATTTGTAGCTCTAAATCTATATATTGATGCAAAATCCACGAAAAAAATGATTATGGCTTAGGTCCAAAGAGAGACTCCCATACCATAGTTACCATGAAAGGATGATGAGAGAGAGAGAGAGCCATTTTGGCTGGTAGATTCATTGGGCCGCTCGAGATGGCGAGTAGATTTTGATCATCGTTAGTTTCCCATAGATGGAGTCATTTGGTACTCAAGCCTGTTATGAAGACATCTTCCATATGTCCAAGTATACTCCTTTTGAAGTTGAAAATGAGCCCTTTGATTATGTTGTCATGAATGAGGTATACTCATATGAAATGAATGCTTTCCTTTTATGAATATGATGGTCTCATTATCACATTACATGTTCATGATGGTACCAAAAATCAAGCTTTAGGAGTGGTACCCATATCCACTTTCTCACATGTGCTATTCCACATATATCTATGTGCCTTCACCTCTAGAGCATGACACCGCATTATCCGGTTTTTTTTATTTCTTTTCAGGGGTTTTTAGATTTCCTCCAAGATAATTACATAATTATTAAATATTATTTATCGTATTTTTCTCTAATGGACCTAACATCCTAGAAGGTGTCAATATAGAGCTGACCATGTCACATATACACAACCACATTTTTCTCTTTCTTTGTCTATTTTCTCCTTCCCATATCATCATCCTCATCATCTTCTTTTTCTTCACCATCATCATCCTCATCATCTTCACCATTAATATCATCTTATTCTCTCCTCTCTACCTATGTCAATTATTTTTCTATTCCATGATTATCTACTCTTGAATTCTCTTCTATGACTGGTGGTCCATGTAAATTGATGTGTTTAACTATTTATTTTGGTTTATCAGACCTTGTATTTTCAATACTATGGCAAGGTACTAAATCCCATTCAAACCTCTTAGTACTAGGATTTTAGTCACAATTCAAACCTCTAGATAAGCACCTCCATAACTCAACAACGACTAGAAACGCTACTTCCACCAAAACCCATTACTCCACAATAATTTTGATTTCGCTTATGATAATGATAATATTAAAAAGAAATAAAAATAACACATGATGTCAATACACTGATATTGGTCAAATACTCAATGTGTTGGTTCATGTACATTAGAATAGTCCACATCTATAGATAGTTTAATCTCATATAATTATGACCAATGATCAAATTTTGAAAATGAATGGATCATATGTGATTTGATTTTCTTTACTTATGATTCTCGTTAATAAATTAATCTTGTTCCAATATCCTTTATGTTATGATCCTGAACAATAATTTAGAACCATCAATATCAATGGATAATTCAATATCCTCTATGTATGCCCAACAATTAAAATTCAAGAATGGAAAAATTTAAAGAATGATAGATACATGGAAAGTTCCTCTACTGAAAGCGTTACAAATATACATAGAATAAAAATCATATGGTCCCCATCAAATATATAATGTCATCTTATACTCTACAGATTAATCTCATCAACATGTCATTCAATAAGAATTTTTATCTCCTCCTATTTTTCCAAATAAATCAATTCAAAAATTAATGATCTAGATAGTGATTACTCCTTGAACTAAATCTTTGAAATCTCTTTTACTAATTCACATTAAATCTATATATTTTGCCTTCATCGCACATCTAGTAGATGATTCAATCTCTTCTAATTATTCCCAATAATTTACTTTTGAGAACCTAAAGAATACATTGACTGATCATTTTGCCAACCAAATCTTTGGTAAGATTCTCCACCAATACATATTAAATCCATATGTGATTATTTGGATACATTAATTTAAGGAAAATGAGACTGCAAATGAAAACATCAAGTTAAACACAACCGCCATCAATATGAGAATTAGGGTTTTCTACCCACAGACCAAAGGTGTGGACATGAATTTATTATATAAATAAAGAAAACCAAATAGGATTTCTTGCATCCATGGATTGATCATGTTCTTATACTCAATACACTAATATTGGCTAATGTAATATAACATTCTAAATATCAATTGACTATTTAATCTCCTTGAAATATGCCTAATAATTAAATTTGAGAATAAATTGCCAAGAACATGTGAAGCTTACTTTCTTTGAGAAAAAAAGACCAAGGGGGTGACAACGAGAAATGTTTCCAAGACCTAAACTAGGTAAGTGTAGAATTGTAATATACTCGTAAGTGTAGAATTCAGACCTAAACTAGCTATATAATCAGAAAAAAATCACGGATATAAATTGACCATATAAATATCTCTAAAATCTTTCTCTACAATAGTTCAAATGATTGTTCCAAAGCATTGTAGATCACAAATCATACCTCCATTCTTAAAGGATTATAAAATAGATCGGAAACTGTCGTAATCCTATTCAAATCTAATTAAAAAATGCTTCTAAATAACATCCATAAGAGTGATCTCATGAAATTGCACCTGAAACTCATAAAATTAACATAAATTCCTATACATGGCTAATCTTAAAAGGAATCTAAATTTTCACCTATAATAGAAATCTATAATGTCAAAAAGGATTTCAAACAAAATACTTCTCGAAGAGACCTCAATCTGATGAGCAAAAACCTATTTTAGATGAGGTTGGTTGGGCACTGGTTCCTGCAGCAAAAGCAAGGCTTTTGGGCACTAGTTTCAGTCAAGAATGAGAGAGAGAGAGAGAGAGAGAGAGAGAGAGAGAGAGAGCACTTGAGAAACTTGAACTACAGCTATAGAGTTATATTGCGTATGTTCCAGCCATCATGAGAAAGACAAAGAAGAAGAGTTTCTTTACCATTATTTCAGTCAAAATGGCCCTTAGATATAAAAACGGTAAAAAAAAGAGTAAATTGAAGCTAATAATTACTCTTCAATTCAAATGACGAATACTATTCGTAAAGCTGATTCTAAATTCTACTATGTAAGACTACTCATAATTGCATGAATGATTGTATGCATTCCAGACAAGCTTAGGTATATGCATGAGGATGATAATCACATTCAATTATGGGTATATGCTGGAAACATAAGGTAAACTCATATGCTGGAAAGGATAAATGAATAATGAAGAAAATTGCAGTGGATGAATAGGAAACTTAGAAGAATACAAGATGTATGTGTATGTTAGTGTTAATAACGATTAGATATTTTTTTTGAGGAATAACGATTAGATATTCATGTGCATGATGTAGTCATAATTCTACCTCACCATGATTAGTTGAATCATAAGCAAAAATACGCATAACTGTGGAGATAAAGAGACAAAGTTTCATTAAAAACCTCTCTCTCTTCCATATTTTAGATCCGAATGATGCATTTGATTCCTTTGCTCTTCGTCTCTCTAAATCTTCCATTTTTCCCCTTCATTCATCATTCTTTTCATCATAAACTTATATCCCTAAGGATTCGACTCCTAATCACTTTTGTTCTAGATCAGTTTTACCTCATGAGTAATTCAGTATTTTTGATGCTCAAACTTGTGCTTTGATATATGCTTCAATGATCGCTTGTTTCTCACTCGCTAGGTAGCAGACCCTCATTGTCTTGGATATGTCAACGGCAACAGGGGACTGTGCACAAAAAAAGGGAGATGCAGGCAATGACAACAATGAGGTAATCTAGGCGGCAGATGCATCATAGACAGAAGAGGGATGTAACCCGGCTTTGATACCTTGTGCAATAGAAAACACTGACCATGCTACCTGAACCAAACACTGAGCACGATCAAGCTCACTAACTAAACTTAAAGAATGGCAGATTGAGAAATCCCTGAACAAAATGCCCATTTAATCCACACAAGAAGTTTTCCGTTCAAAACAAATAAAACCAAGCTACTCCACACAAGAAAAAGCATCAAATCACCCAACATCAAATCATCCAATTTGGGAAAGACAAGCAACCACCCAGACTTGAGAGGTGCGGCCATGAACCCACAGTACCATTGAAGAAAATCAAATAGCGTATGATCCCTACCAAGACAGATCATCTTGATCACGAGTAATGCATTTCATAGTCATCAAGATCAGGGCACCATTTAATCTCCTCAAATTATACCCGATAATTGATTGTATTCAAGATCCAAATTCTGAGGTCAATTTTGACAGTTTAATCTCCCCTGCAGAATGATCTATTCGTGAACAAAGCTTCAAAAAGCTCTTAGCCAAATACCCATTAGATCCACTCATGAAGCTTTCAATTAAAAAACAAACAGAGAATCTACATGCACACGAAAAAAAAGAAACCACGCCATTAATTCACTACGAATTTGGGGCAGAGAAGAACTACCCAGACTTGGGAAGCGCCGAATGGAATCCTCTATGCGAGGACTCGAGATCAAACTTCAGCTGTCTCGCCTCCTCCTCGTTCAACTCATCGGATGCCCCCATCCTCTCCAACCTCGAAACCCACTCCCTCACCTTCTCTCTCCCCTGGTACTCCGGCGGCAAAATCCCCCCCAATTTCCCCAACGACAAAGACAGATCCGACAGAAGCGGATGTACCTGATCGACCGCCCTCATGCTCAGTTCGAGCGCGTCCATCGCCGTTATAAAGTGCTGAACACATTCCGCCACCAGAATATACGAAAGAGATGCTAACGGGGGCGCGGACACTTTGTGTTCTTCGGTGGCGGGCACTCCGGATTTGATCAAGCGGTTTAAGGCGGCGGGGCAATCCAATTTGTATTCTTCGGCGAAGCTCTCGATCGAGGGCACCACGTCTTTGAGGATGTTGGAGAGGTTTTTGAAGTGGCCGATGAGTTTTCTGCACTCGAGTTCGTAGTCGGCGGAGGAGACGAGATCTCGGACGTAGGCTTTTTCGAGCTTTTCCACGGTTTTGATGATGGCGTAGAGCTCCGCGATGTTCTCGAATGCGTCCCGGCCTTTCTTGTCGCTCCTCGGCATGACTTCCATGGCGGGGGAAACCCAGAGGAGAGAAATAAATTGCTAGACAGACAGAGAAGAGAGAGAGAGAGGAGAGAGAGAGAGAGAGAGAGAGAGAGAGAGAGAGAGAAATTGGGACGCGATCAAGGGAGGAAGTACGCGTAGAGGAGGGGAAAGGAAGGGGCGGGGAAGAGGGGAAGAAAAGGACGGGTCAGTTAATGGGCTGGACAAAGGTGGGGTACCTGGAGATATTATGAGGCCCATTGTAGTTAGTAAAAGGATAAAAATATCTTTAGAACTTGCTGATTTCTCAAATTTATGGCTTGATTTCAAGGGGAAGAAATGGGGAGAAGGGAGACTACTGATGGAAAAATGTGGTCTTTGGAAAATTTTTGTAGGCCCATTATTTTATAAGGCTCAATTAGCTTAATAATTCTCTATTTCTCACATTTATGATTGGTATTTTAAATGGGAAATGTTAAAAAGAGGGGTGGGTGGGTGGGTGGGCGGGTGTTGGAGGGTGGATAAGGGGGGAGGAAAGGGAATAAGGGAGAGTAGAAATCTGATGGAAAAGGTGGGAGTCTTTGGAGCTCGTCTATGGGCCCATTATACTGTTAGTGTAAGAGTAGCTTGTACCTTGTCTATTTCTTTGACTTTTGCATGTGTTGTAAATTCGGTGACTTCGAAGGGAAGGAAACATAGAGAAGGGAGAGAAAGGGAAGTAAAAATATAGGAGTAATGGGACAGAAAAATTAGGGATTCCTTGGAGATAATGTGCAGGTCCATTATATAGTAAGGGAAAAATTACATTATAGTGTTCACATTTCTCTCTTTTTTTCTTCATGTCTTGTATTGGGTAAATTTCAAGTACATGAGGTGTGGAGATGGAAGGGGAATGGGAAGAAAAGGGTGTAGTAATGGGATGAAAATATGTGGGAGTCTTTGGAGGTAATGTTTGGGCCCACTCCACTATAATTGTAAAATTAGCTTAGATTTTCTACATTTCTTTCGCTTCTTGCTGAGTGTTTTGAATTTGGTAAATTTCAAGGGTACGAGATGTAGAAAAGAGGGAGTAAAGGGAAGAGTGCTAAAAAGAAGTAGTGGGATGGATAAAGTGGAGAAATGGAGAGCATTCATAGGCCCATTCTACTTTAAGGATAGCAGTAGGTTAGAACTTTTTGATTTCTCTCATTTTTCTTGGCATCTTGAATTGGATACCTTTTTAAGGTGAGGAAATGTGGAGAAGGGAAAAGAAAGTGAAGAACGGATGATAGTAATAGGATAGAAAGATATGGACTTCTTTGTAATTACTTTGAATGCCCATTATACCATAAGGGTAAGTTTAGCTTGGAATTCGTTTATTTCCTCTCACATTTGCATAAAATTATGAAAGAGTACCTTTCAAGTGTAGGAATCATGGATATGGGGTTGAGTCATCCTAGTAATTCTTCTCTTAGGTTGAGTGTTTGAAGATGGTTTCCAGGTCCATCATCAATTAGAGTGAGTTTATGTTAGAACTTGGTTCTTGCATTTATTCTTGCTTAACATTTTGAGAGTAAAGACCTACTTACATGTAGCAACATTGGTTTCATCATGACAAGGCACAAGTGACCATGTGTCATAGTCCATTACAGCACAAATCTCCAAGTTTATAGAAGCCTTCCACTCAAGTAAAATAAAGAGAGCTTTTGAGAATATCTTGGCACTTAGCTCGAATGAGTAAAAAATGCGCAAAGGTCCATTATTACACAAATCTTCAAGTCCATAGAAGCCTTGAACTCAAGCAAAAGAGATAGATTTTGAGGATGTTGATGATATGTTTTTCGAGCGGTCAATGAAAACACACAAATGTGCGTCAAAACAATTATGAAACTCACAAATTTTAAATTTTAATCAAGAATTAATTACTATAATGTTGTATAAGGGTTGAATCCACTGAGAAATAGAGAATTTTTTTGGTGTTCTTTAAATTTGATCAAATGAAATGATGAATTGAGATGAAAAATTGGGGATTTTAGTAATGTTTAAAAGAAGATTTCAAGACAAATCCAAGAAATAAAAAATTGCCTGATTTGGATCAACATTCACAAAGAAAACAACAAGCAAAATTTATGGGAAAAAATCCATCATGAATAGAGAGAAAGAATTCGATAAATTTCTAAAAATTAATCTAATCTAAGCTTTCAAACTAAAATCTAATGATAAATGACAAAATATTAGGAGGAAACCACGTAATCTAGCCTAAAATCATGCTCAAAGTTATCCAATTGATCATCGAATCAAAGGCTTTTCATTCCGCATTTTGAAAATGAATATTCAGAGTTCAAGAGGTGAAATGTCCTTATTGTTTGTATGAAACTTTGATTTCAAGCACTCTCCTTGGACATGAAAATGATTCTAGAAGAAGAAGAAAGCAAGAGAGTTAATGATTGAGTTGTCTAAACAGTTTGATTACTGGAAACATTTAAGATAGAATTGAAATTGGGTGTGGTCGTTAAATCGTCTCTTCATCTTCGATCAATGGCTATGATTCATCTTTAGGAGATGAATCATCATCGTTAAGTTGTGACCATTGAATCCTTGATGGAGCATTTAGGTTACACTGCATCATCGTGCGAAGAACAATCGCTGTGTAACGGTTAGCATTCGATCTTCATCGAATGCTAAAAATGAAGCCACATGTCCACAGAAGCCCATTGGGTGCATTTAATCTCAATCATTATAACTCCTTAGACGAATGACTAAGATTATTTATTTTTGAAAATATGAATCGTCGCCCAATCAGAGTGCACCGTATACCCCTTCGAGTAAGTGAAAATCAAGGGCTAAGATTAAATCGTTTCCTTTCACGTCGATCAGACGATTCTGAGCACTCCCCGTCACTTGTGTAAAAGAAAACAAAAACGTACTCCAACTTGACAAAAATAGAGGCAAAAATCATGGAGCAATATTAGTGGATTAGCTTATATCCTGTAAAAGACGCTTAACCCACTAGTGACACACACACACACATACACATGTGTGTGCCACAAGGCGCATGCATACGCTGCCATATGGCGACAGACAAGCAACTTCAACGCATCAGCTATCATGTCAGTGCGTGATAAAACAAATATTTTTATTATTTTAAACAAATAAAAAAATCAAAAATATGTTTAGAAAAATTCTAGTAAAATCTCTAAAAATTAGAAAAATCATAACTTTCAAAATACAATCTTTTTTATCTAAATTTTTTGCTTGATAAAAAAATGAAAGTATCTATCATTCTAAAAAGTCAAATTTAATAAATAACAAGAAAATAACTTTTTATCTAAGAATAGACTCATTTATTTAGAAAATAAAATTAGGAAAATAACTCAATGTATATAAAAATATTTTCTATTATTATTTGTAATTAAAACTTAATTATAATCTCAAATAAACGGTGAAATAATCTACTCTAAAATAAGTTTTTTAAATATGCATGATTATCCCTAAAATAATACATTTTGAGATTATAACTTAAAATTACATAAAATGATAGATATGTACTCAAAGTATGATAACATGCATAAGAATGAAATATTTTATTCCTTAATTTGCGTTAATAATCATATAATTACCACTATAAATTTCATGTTATCAAATTTCTTGGCACAGACTCGAATGAGTAAAAAATGCATAAAGTTCCAAAAGGTAGAATGAAGTTCCACAATATTTTTAATGCACTTATGTGAGGGCATTACCATGCAATGGTGCACCACCCCCTATCATGATGCACACACAACACATGGCACAAATTAAACTTATCTTTATTACTTTTTAACTTATACTTTCTTACTCTTATCGCAAGTGATTTTAGACATTGTTTATATCTGTGATCATGCGTTCAATGAATGCATGCTATTAGCTCATCACATTTATATTGTACCCAAGATGTCATTTTGAGTGATTTTATGGTGTATCCAACCTAACATCATTAAAGGAGACCATGCATAATTGAGTTGATGTATATGGATTATCCCAATCTATATACATCAGGTTAATTATAAAGAAAAATAATAAGAAGAGTCACAAAATGTTGTCTAATCTTTGATCATGATTCTCACATCAAACCTTTGTTAAGTGCTGATTTTGTGGATCCTTATTTTTTAGAAGTATTTTTGGATCTTTGAAATATTTAAATCTTGACCAGATATCCCCTTTAGGTGAAGTAGTCTATGTCAAAGCATGCAAAATCCAACTTTAACATATTGGACAAGATTTATGCTCCTTCAAAGAGATATGAATGGTGACATCCTCTATAGACTTCAAGGCTGTGTAAAGGGATAAGACAATTTTCTGAATTCTTTGAGAAACATAAAAAAATAAAAAAATTAGGGGACTCAATTGACACATTTAGAGTAATGTGATGTGTTGGGTTTTGAACATAAAAGTGCAATGAGAGGTTTATTGGGTTGCGTTGTGGTGGTCAAATCAAGTAAAAAAAAATAAGTTAAAATATCTACTATAATAGAGATCACTAATCCCCTATCATCAGTTCATCATATTACCACCTACTCACTAATGCTTCATCATATCACCATGCTTAATCTACTCTAATCACAATCCTAGATTGATTTCTTCTCTACCATAAGATTGGGCATTAAGAAATGCTCTCCTTGGGCCTTGACTTTTTCTCCTCATCCTAATTGTAGCCTAAATATAAGAGAGATCCAAAAAAAAGAGAGAAGAGAGAAAAAAAAGAGAGAATATAGCCTTATATGGAGAGGGTCTTTTAGGGTTCTAGGTGACCAATGGCGGAGATCTTTCACTCTTGCGATCAAGGGTGGAGATGCACTATGACGAGACTAAATCGTATGGTCGTTGAATGCACACAACTTAGTGTCAAAATAAAGTCATAATATTACCAATTTATGATTAATCAAAGTAATTAATTAGTATAATGGTAATTAAGGGTCGAATCCATGGAGAATTAGGAAAATTTGAGAGATATCTTTGAAATTCGGTCAAATCGGACGATGAATTGAGATTAGAAAATGGGTGTTTTAGAATATTAAGAAAGATAACTCAAAATTGAATCCACAGAATCAAAAATCAGGTGATTTGGATAAGAATTCGAAGAGAAATCAAAGTTTGAAGTTAGATGAAATTTTCGTTTCAAAAAAATGATTTAAAACCAAAAATTAAACTAAATTAAACTAAATCTACGATGCTAAAAGTAAAATCAACACTAAATGATGAAAGATTAAGATGAAATCACGCAACCTAACCCAAAGTAGCCTTCAAAATGATCCAATTAATCGCCGGATGCAAGGCTTTTCATTCCGAATTTTCGAAGACGAAAGTGGAGTTCAAGATGTGAATTCTTCCTTCTCTCTTGATCAAAGTTTGATTTCAAGCATTCAAATGACGCGGAAATGAGTCAAGAATGCTCTCGAACAAACGACGCGCGATTTGATGGAGTAAACATCAAGAATTTGGGATTTAATCGCGAACGTCTCTTTCCGTCGCGAAGAACACATTTAAAGAAAATGATTTTGAAGCACATCCGTTAGAAGAAGATCCATCACGATGGACGATCGCGATCGTGCGTCCCTTTAATCGAATCGGCGTCTTGTGATGATCGTCCGATCTTGATTGTGCGATCACGATTAAATCGGAGATCATTTCAATGAATTAATCTGGACCGTTATAACTATCTTGATGGGCGGTCCAGATTAATTCATTTAAGTGATTTAAAAGGCACGTGCTTAATTTGTGATCCCGTGGACCGCATGTCCATCACATCAATGCCACGCGATCGATCGCGCGACTCATCCAATGCTCGAAACACTGCCACATCGCCTGTAATCAAAATAAAAAGAGAGATTTAGTCCCACACGGGATAAATGAAGGGATATGTTTAGTATATAACGCATGATGGTTATGTGGGTTTAATATTCTATCTCCCTATACCCGGGAGACCCATATATTATAGTACTATATATATAATAAATATAAATCAGGCTCCACGTGTCACATCAGTGCCACGCGGGCAGGCGCGCGTGTCCACGTGGCAGAGCCATGTGGCCTTGCGTGCCACGTCGCATCCACGTGGGCCTGTGCAATGAAACCAATTTTTTAAATTTTATTTTTATTATTTTAAATGCTAAAAATCGAAAATAAATCAGAAATAAATTCATAAAAATTCTAGAAAAATTCCTAAAAATTGTAAAATTCATAACTTTTAAAATATAACTCCAAATTAAGTCAAATTTGTTTTGTTGGATTCAGAATTGAATGATTCATATTATAAAAATAATAAGAGAATTAATTTATATTAATTTTATACATTTATGTATTATATAAATAAATTCATATAAATACATAAATGTAAATAAAAGTCTTTTCTCTCATATTTTCATCTTTAAAACATGATTATGATCACAAATATAATTAAAATTAAAGATTAAAATATGTAATTATTTAAAAAATCCATAATTTAGTGTATTTTTAGATCCTAACATGAATTTACACAAAATGATAGAAATATGCTTAAAAGATGATAACATGCATACATTTATAATGATTAATGCATTAATTTGCATTAATAACTATGTAATTACATGCACAAATAGCATGTTATCACACTACCCAAGAATGTCCAAGGGTATAGTTACCTACTTTAAGAGGTAATCTGATCCCTAAATGAGGTGGCCCAATCCCTTTCTAAAGAATGAGGCTCACCTCTTCAAAAGGAGGTAATAACCCCAATTTCTAAAGACATGGGCCCCACCTCCTAAAAAGTGACTCCCAACTCCTCCTTATGTAAGGAGGACGTCCAAATTAAGAGGGTGACCTCCACTTCATTTTAAATATAAAATAATATAATTTACAAGGATTTTAATACAGGTTGACAATTTTCCCTTAAATAGAGAAAGTTAAAAACCTTTGACTTCCTTGACTTAGCCTAGTGGCTGCCCCAAAAAGGATAAAATGATCTCTATAATTATTTAAAAGATTGAATTGACAACTGATGCAGGACCGGTGTACTACACCAATCATGGAGATCCTAGGGTGAACTACAATGAGATAATGATCTAATAATGCAATCAAGTAGCGTGCCGCCTCGGGTTTTGCCTCCGTAGGCCCTGGGGTACGCCGAGTAGAGTCCGTCTGGGAGTCCTTCCGATCCACGTCCTCGTGGGTGTGGGCCGTGAGTTGGCTAGCGGAGCTCGACAATCAACCCGACGGGTTGGACCACGGTCGGAATCCTAACAACTCGTCTAACCTCTCGGCCTATCTAAGTCCCGATGACAGTGGAGACGGTGCGGGAAATACTGAAAGAAATATAGACTTCAACGTAAAATGAAGGGGGAATGTGTGCCTAACCTGCGGGGCGTGAGCCCGGTCAGTCGTGATGATGGAGGTCTCCCGTACGCAGCACGGTCGTTCAGCAGTGGTAAGCCTAACTGGAGGCAGCGAGGTCGTGGCAGTGGAGTCGATCGTTTGTGCGAGGCGCGGCAGATGGCGGCGACGAGTCGAGTGATGTCACGAAATGCTCGAGGTGATCCTTGACGCGGATGCCAAACCGACGTGAGAACAACAACCAATGACGGAGTGCGGTCTGTCGGCTGCAATCTTGGGGTGTAACCGGAGTCGAGAGAGGGAGGAAAAGGAGGACACACGGTTGAGAGAGGGAGGTCGAGGTAGGCCTTCGGTAGGGAGGAGCCACGGGAAAAAGAGGGGTGGGATAGGACGTGAATATGTCGAGATCGAATTCCGGGAGATAACTTGGCGACACGTCGTCAGACGTCACGTCAGGTAATGTGGGCACGTCTGGTGAAGGACCAACTTCTTCCCAATCAGCAATTTGGGGTAAGAAGTCCGCGTTCGTGTGACAGGATGCTTGCGGGAAGGTGATGCAAAGAGAGGCAGGTGAATCGCGGGGAAGGTGGGGAATTCAAGTGACAGCTCAGTTGAGGCGGAATCGCGGGATGATGACGGGATTGGCAGACGATCGTTGGAGGCGGGAGAGAGGATCGAACAATTTCAGAAAGAGTGGGTGGCGGTGATGGCGGCGGTGGTGGCTGGCGATCGACGCGGAAACACGACGGAAGCTTAGCCGTAGGGGAGCCCGTCGGGAATTGGGATTGAGGTAGGGGGAGGGATTCGTGGGTCGGGAAGATGGGAAGGGAGATTCGGGGCGACAGTTCGGGAATAGGCGGGAGTGGGTCGGCGAGGAGGGGGTGATTACGGGAGGTTGGATGAGAGAAGGCAGGTCGGTGGATCGTTTCAGGATGGGGGAGAAGATTGATGCAGTAGAGGGTCAGAGGAGAGAGAAATGGCGGCGAATGGAGGGAAGGTGGTGGGAAATCGGGATTTCGGGCAGGGCGGCGGCGCTGGATCTGGCGGTGGGACGGGAGGTTTGAGGGAAGCGGGATATGGGAAAGGTGGGGAGTCAGGAGGTCAGGTTGGGGGGAGGAAATCGGGAGAGGGGGAGGAGGCGGATTGGGAACCAGAAAAATTAAGGGAGGGGGGGGGGGCGTGATTCGTGGATGGCGGGGAGGAGGAGGGAGCAGGACGTTGGAGGTGGAGGAGGAGGGGTTGTGGAGGCACAGCAAACCTGAGCGGCGGCGGCAGCGGCGGCTTGGGCGGTGAACCACCGGGATAATGCGTGATGGAAGCAAGAAGAGGCGGCGGCGGGCGTGGCGGCGGCACAACGGCGTGCGGCGGCGGCGGTTGGTCTTCTTCTCCGATCTTCCTTGAGCAACCACTTGAGAGGGAATCACTCATTTCTTTCTTCAAATGACGGCTAGGTTTTGTGGGGGGGTCCCTTCCCCTCTTATAAAGCCCATAATGGGCTGAGAGAGGAAAGGGCCTACTTGAGGCCCACAACCCCACGCCTAAACATACTCATAGAAAATTGAAGGTTCACAAAGGGAAAGGGCTTCACGAATGGGATTCCACAAAGGGGGAAACCCACCCGGAAGCCTAAAAGAAAGAAGGAAATATGCGAGGGCCCGCTTAAACACGTGCGGGCTAAGAAAGTTCATAATAAAAGAAGGATAGAATAGATAACTCCACGCGCGCGTGAGCCTGGTGAGATGTGTCATGGCGAGATGAAGTCCTCACTTGGTGTAGTGAAACTTGACATCCTTCGTCTTCGCCTGTCGAGGTGGCTAGACGCGCGCGGGTGTCGGCTCCTCCAGTGCCGTAGTGTCATGCCTTGGTGGCGACGGGGGTCATACGCCACCAACCACCTTTTACCTTTCTTCAAACCTTTGACCGCTTTGAACCTTAATTACACCCTTTGACTTGTAAGATTTAGAGTTGACTTGGCCCTTAAATTGATAAAGAGAGTATTTTCTATTCTTCCATTTGACGGAGCGAGACCGAGTGGTCATTGAAAACACACGATCAAGGGTTAAAATAAAGTTCAAACTTACCAATTTCAAGAATAATTCATGAATTGAGGGGTATAATGGTAAATAAGGGTCAAATCTATAGGGAATTAGGGAAAATTCTGATGATCTTTTCAAATTTGATCAAATCGGTCAATGAATCGGTGATAGAAATTATGCGAATTAAAAATTTATGAAAGAAGACTTGAAGAAAAATTCACGAAATCAAAAATCACTCAATTTGACTTTGATTTCGCGGAGATATCAAAGGTTGAAGAGAGGTAAAATTTATGAAAAATTAATATCACGAAGTCCGAAATTAACATCCAATTTTATGATTCTAAAATGAAATTAAATTCTAAACAAAGATAGATTAAGATGAGACACAATCCCTAACCCACAATTGCGATTGAATTGATCCAATTAGTCGCCGGAATCAAGGCTATTCATCAAAACTCGGAAATCGCGATTCGTGGAGTTCAAGTGTCGATTTCTTCTTCGTGGATCGTTGACATCTTGATCTTAAGCACTCCGCGGACGCGGAAATGAGTCTAGAAGCGATCAAGATCAAGAGATGTAAGAGATTTGGTGTCTAAACAGTCCGATTAAGTCGAATTGCTTTCAAATGCTTTACAATCTAGAAGAATATCTCAATTTATTATGTGATTTGGGTGTAACTGTTAGATCTCCATTTAATCCGCGATTAACGGCTCTGATGAAACACGTCGGATGCAAATTGTTACTGTTAAGTCGTAACTGTTGGATCACCGATCAAACGCCGAAATGGAGCCACATCGCATGCGTTATAAAACGCATCAAAACGCTCGCTGTTGGATTGCGATTAGACTCTCTTGATGTGTTTTCCGTTGATTTAATCTCAAACGTTATAACTACTCTTGATCAACTGTTGAGATTAAAACTCAATCCAATGAATCCAATCTCGCCACGTAACCCCCCTCACTTCAGTGAAGATCAACGGCTTAATATAGTGCATGTTCCAACCATCATGAGAAAGACAAAGAAGAAGAGTTTCTTTACCATTATTTCAGTCAAAATGGCCCTTAGAAATAAAAAAGGTTAAAAAGGAGAGTAAATTGAAGCTAATAATTACTCTTCAATACAAATGACGAATACTATATGTAAAGCTGATTCTAAATTCTACTATGTAAGACTACTCATAATTGCACGAATGATCGTATGTATTCCTGACAAGCTTATGTATATGTATGCGGATGATAGTCACGTTCAATTATGGGTATATACTGGAAACATAAGGTAAACTCACATGCTGGAAAGGATGAATGAATAATGAAGAAAGCTGTAGTGGATAAATAGGAAACTTAAAAGAATATAAGATCTATATGTATGTTATTAGTAATAATGATTAGATATTCATGTGCATGATGTAGTCATAATTGTACCTCACCATGATTAATTGAATCATAAGAGAAAAAATATGCATAACTGTGGAGATAAAGAGATAAAGTTTCGTTAAAAACCTCTCTCTTCCATTGATGCACTTGATTCCTTTGCTCTTCGTCTCCCTAAATCTTCCATTTTTCCCCTTAATTCATGATTCTTTTCGTCATAAACTTGAATCCCAAAGGATTCGACTCCTAATCACTTTCGATCTAGATCAGTTTTTACCTTATGAGTAATTCAGTATTTTTTGATGCTCAAACTTGTGCTTTGATATATGCTTCAATGATCGCTCATTGTCTTGGATATGTCAACGGCAACAGGGACTGTGCAAAAAAGAAAAAGGGAGATGCAGGCAATGACAACGATGAGGTAATCTAGGCGGCAGATGCATCATAGACAGAAGAGGGATGCAACCTGGCTTTGATACCTTGTGCAATAGAAAACACTGACCATGCTACCTGAACCAAACACTGAGCACGATCAAGCTCACTAACTAAACTTAAAGAATGGCAGATTGAGAAATCCCTGAACAAAATGCCCATTTAATCCACACAAGAAGTTTTCCGTTCAAAACAAATAAAACCAATCTACTCCACACAAGAAAAAGCATCAAATCACCCAACATCAAATCATCCAATTTGGGAAAGACAAGCAACCACCCAGACTTGAGAGGTGCGGCCATGAACCCACAGTACCATTGAAGAAAATCAAATAGCGTATGATCCCTACCAAGACAGATCATCTTGATCACGAGTAATGCATTTCATAGTCATCAAGATCAGGGCACCATTTAATCTCCTCAAATTATACCCGATAATTGATTGTATTCAAGATCCAAATTCTGAGGTCAATTTTGACAATTTAATCTCCCCTGCAGAATGATCTATTCATGAACAAAGCTTCAAAAAGCTCTTAACCAAATACCCATCAGATCCACTCATGAAGCTTTCCATTAAAAAACAAACAGAGGATCTACATGCACACGAAAAAAAGAAGAAACCACGCCATTAATTCACTACGAATTTGGGGCAGAGAAGAACTACCCAGACTTGGGAAGCGCCGAATGGAATCCTTTATGCGAGGACTCGAGATCAAACTTCAGCTGTCTCGCCTCCTCCTCGTTCAACTCATCGGCCGCCCCCATCCTCTCCAACCTCGAAACCCACTCCCTCACCTTCTCTCTCCCCTGGTACTCCGGCGGCAAAATCCCCCCCAATTTCCCCAACGACAAAGACAAATCCGACAGAAGCGGATGCACCTGATCGACCGCCCTCATGCTCAGTTCGAGCGCGTCCATCGCCGTTATAAAGTGCTGAACACATTCCGCCACCATGCTCAACAAAGAAGATGCTAACGGGGGCGCGGACACTTTGTGTTCTTCGGTGGCGGGCACTCCGGATTTGATCAAGCGGTTTAAGGCGGCGGGGCACTCCAATTTGTATTCTTCGGCGAAGCTCTCGATCGAGGGGACCACGTCTTTGAGGATGTTGGAGAGGTTTTTGAACTGGCCGATGAGTTTTCTGCACTCGAGTTCGTAGTCGGCGGAGGAGACGAGATCTCGGACGTAGGCTTTTTCGAGCTTTTCCACGGTTTTGATGATGGCGTAGAGCTCCGCGATGTTCTCGAATGCGTCCCGGCCTTTCTTGTCGTTCCACGGCATGGCTTCCATGGCGGGGGAAACCCAGAGGAGAGAAATAAATTCCTAGACAGAGAGAGAGAGAGAGAGAGAGAGAGAGAGAGAGAGAGAGAGAGAGAGAGAGGAAATTGGGACGCGATCGCGGGAGGAAGTACGCGTAGAGGAGGGGAAAGGAAGGGGGCGGGGAAGAGGGGAAGAAAAGGACGGGTCAGTAATGGGCTGGACAAAGGTGGGGTACCCGGAGATACTATGAGGCCCATTGTAGTTAGTAAAAGGATAAAAACATCTTAGAATTTGCTGATTTCTCAAATTTATGGGTTGATTTCAAGGGGAGGAGGTGGGGAGAAGGGAGAGTACTGATGGGAAAATGTGGACTTTGGAAAAATTTTGTAGGCCCATTATTTATAAGGTCCAAATTTTCTCAAAGAAATTTGGAAAATATGGTCTTAATAATGCTCTATTTCTCTCATTTATGATTGGTTTTTTAAATGGGAAATGCTAAAAAGGGGGGGTGGGGGTGGGTGTTGGAGAGTGGATAAGGGGGAGGAAAGGGAATAAGGGAGAGTAGAAATGTGATGGAAAAAGTGGGAGTCTTTGGAGCTCGTCTATGGGCCCATTATACTGTTAGCGTAAAAGTAGCATGTACCTGGTCTATTTCTTTGACTTTTGCCTGTGTTGTAAATTTGGTGAGTTCTAAGGGTAGGAAACATAGAGAAGGGAGATAAAGGGAAGTCAAAATATAGGAGTAATGGGACGAAAAAATTAGGGATTCCTTGGAGATAATGTGCAGGTCCATTATATAGTAAGGGAAAAATTACATTATAGTGTCCACATTTCTCTCTTTTTTTCTTCGTGTCTTGTATTCGGTAAATTTCAAGGACATCAGGTGTGGAGATGGAAGGGGAATGGGAAGAAAAGGTTTTAGTAATGGGATGCAAATGTGTGGGAGTCTTTGGAGGTAATGTTTGGGCCACTTCACTATAATTGTAAAATTAGCTTAGATTTTCTAGATTTCTTTCACTTCTTGCTAAGTGTTTTGAATTTGGTAAATTTCAAGGGTAAGAGATGTGGAGAAGAGGGAGTAAAGGGAAGATTGCTAAAAAGAAGTAATGGGATGGATAAAGTGGAGAAATGGAGAGCATTCATAGGCCCATTCTACTATAAGGATAGCAATAGGCTAGAACTTGTTGATTTCTCTCTTTTTTTTGGCATCTTGAATTGGATACCTTTTTAAGGTGAGGAAATGTGGAGAAGGGAAAATAAAGTGAAGAAATGATGATAGTAATAGGATAGAAATATGTGGACTTCTTTGGAATTACTTTGCATGCCCTTTATACCATAAGGGTAAGTTTAGGTTGGAAACTCGTTTATTTCCTCTCGCATTTGCATAACATTATGAAAGAGTACCTTTCAAGGGTAGGAATTAAGGATATGGGGTTGAGTCATCCTAGTAATTCTTCTGTTAGGTTGAGTGTTTGAAGATGGTTTCCAGGTCCATCATTGACGAGATGAGACCGCGAGGTCGTCTATTTCAAGCGGTATCGCGTCAAAAAATAATACCGAACTTACCAATTTGATGAAAATGTATCGAATTCAAGGGTATAATGGTAAATACGGGTCGAATCCACAGGGAATTAAGGAATTTCTTGACGTAATCTTCAAATTTGATCAAATCGGACGAGAAATTGATGGTAGAAATTGGGGAAAATGGTATTTTTAGAAAGAAGACTTGAAATCGATTCCACGGAATCAAAAATCGTCCAATTTGGATTTGATTTCGCAGGAAAATCAAATTTCGAAGTAGAGAGAAATTTGAGAGCGTAAAAACCGTGATTTTAGATGAAAATTGATGAAATTGACTTCTAAATACTAATCTAAACAAAAATTAAACATGATAGGAAGAGAAATGATGAAAAACCGCTCCCACTAAACCCGTTTTGCGATCAAATCTTCGTGATTAACCCGATCAATCGCGAAGAACCTCAAGAACGCCTCGACGAGTTTCAAGCTGCGATTTCTACCTCAATTCTCAACCAAATCTCGATTTCTGATGCTCCGTGCGTGTGGAATTGAGTGAGGAACACTTTGAGATCGAGAGAAGCGAGAAGAATGGTGTCTAGACAGCTCAATTAGATTGAAATTCAACTCGGATCTTAGAATCGTGAAGAACATGTCTATTTATACTAAATTTGGGTGTAACCGTCCGATCGTTTTGATCGACGGTTACGATGAAATGGTCCACGATGGACCGTTTCGATTAAGTCGTGGCCGTCGGATCGTGATGGACGGCCACGATTTAATCAAATAAAACGCTTTATAAGAAACGCTTCGATCGCGCCCCTTCATTCTTGATCCAACGGTCTGGATGTCTCCCGCGAGATTTAATCTGGACCGTTATAACGCTCCAAATAAGGCACGTGTTTGATCCTTGATCCATGGGCCGCGTGTCCACCCGATCAGCACGCGTGATGCCGCCACATCGCGTCAATCAAAACCGTTATAGTAACTCTAATTAAGCACGTGCGTCTGATGTTGATCTGGTGTCCTCGCTCCACGCGATCAACGCTCGAGATCGACACGCGCCGTCGATCCAACGTCCAACGCGCTTCCACGTCACCTGCAAGGTAAGTAGAGTGTGGGAATTAGTCCCACACGGAGAATATTTTCAAAACATGTCGGGTATATAATACCCGACATTTAAGAGGGGTAATACCCTCCCCCTCTAGGCGAGGCTGAAGACCCCTTTTAATATATATAGTAATACTAATATAATAATATATATGCGCCACGTAGGCGCTGCGCGGGTCCTGCGTGCCACGTCGCATCCACGCGGGCCCCGCGCCCCCTTTTTAATTTTTAAAATTTCTTTTTATTATTTAAAATCGAAAATAAAATCATAGAAAATCCAGAAAAATACAGAAAAATCCCTAAAAATTGTGAAAATCATATCTTTTAAAATAAAACTCCAAATTAATCCAAATTTCTTTCATTTGATCCAAAATTTAATTATCTATTATTCTAAAAGGTCAAATTAATTAAATAATAAGAGTTAAAATTATTATTTCAAAAATACATTCATTTAGTAAGATTTTAATCTTTAGAAAATAAAATGAATGTTTATAAAAGTTGTTTCTCTTATTATTTTATCTTTAAAAACAGTTATAATCTTAAGAAAAATATGGGTTATCAAATTATGAAACTCTAATTTATAAAAATTAACCCTAAATTAAAGTATTTTGAGATTATAATGACTTTTTAAGAGAATAATAAAAAATACATAGAAATATGATAACATGCATGTAAATGAAATCATTTATGCTTTAATATGCATGAAAAAATCATGTTTTATGATGTAAATATAGCATGTTATCAATCATCCTATAAGAGTGAGTTTAGATTAGAACTTGGTACTTGCTTAACATTTTGAGGGTAAAGACCCACTTACATGGAGAAACATTGGTTTCATCATGACAAGGCACAAGTGACCATGTGTCATAGTCCATTAAGGCAAAAATCTCCAAGTTCATAGAAGCCTACCACTCAGGTAAAAAAAAGAGAGCTTTTGAGAATGTCGTGGCACTTAACTCGAATGAGTAAAAAATGCTCAAAGGTCCATTAAGGCACAAATCTCCAAGTCAATAGAGGCCTTCTACTCAAGCAAAAGAGATAGCTCTTGAGAATGTTGATGATACGTTTTCGTGCAGTCATTGAAAACACACGAATGCACATCAAAAAAATTATGAAACTCACCAATTTTAAATTTTTTAAAAAATTAATTTGTACAATGGTGAATAAGGGTCGAATCCACAGAGAACTAGAGAATTTTTTAGGTGTTCTTTAAATTTAATCAAATCAAATGACGAATTGAGATGTAAAAATTGGAGATTTTAGTAAATTTTAAAAGAAGACTCCAAGACAAATCGAAGAAATAAAAAATAGCTTGATTTGGATCAATAGTTGCGGAGAAAACAACGAGCAATAACTAGGGGGAAAAATCGATTGTGAAGAGAGAAAATTCGATAAATTTCTAAAAATTAATCTAATCTAAACTTTCAAATTCAAATCTAATAATAAATGACGAAAGATTAGGAGGAAACCATGTAATCTAACCTAAAATCATGCTCAAAGTGATCCAATTGATCATCGAATCAAAGGCTTTTCATTATGTATTTTGAAAATGAATATTTGGAGTTCAAGAGGTGAAATGTCATTATTGTTTCTACGAAATTTTGATTTCAAGCACTCATTGGACGTGAAAATGAGTCTAGAAGAGGAAGAAATCAAGAGATTTAATGATTGAGTTGTCTAAACAGTTTGATTACTTGAAATTGGGTGTGGTCATTAAATTGTCTCTTCATCTTCGATCAATGGCTGTGATTCATCTTTAGGAGACGAATCGTCATCGTTAAGTTGTGACCATTGGATCCTTGAAGAAGCATTTAGGTTACGCCACATCATCATGTGAAGAACAATCGATGCGTAACGGTTAGCATTTGATCTTCATCGAATGCTTAAAATGATGCCACACGTCCACGGAAGCCTTTTAGGTGCATTTAATCTTAGTTGTTATAACTCCTCAGATTTTTCTTTTAAAACATGAATCATTGCCCAATCAAAGTGCACTGCATACCCCTTCGAGTAAGTGAAAATTGAGGGCTAATATTAAATCATTTCCTTTCACATCGATTGGATGATTCTTAGCACTCCCCGTCACCTGTGTAAAAGAAAACAGAAACATACTCCGACATGACAAAAATCGAGGCAAAAATCGTGGAGCAATATTAATGGATTAGCTTATATCCTGTAAAGGATGCTTAACCCACGAATGACACGCGCACACATACACACATGTGTGCGCCACATGACGCATGCATAGGGTTCTTCAGTTCAGGTGTCATTATCGGTTTTCTGTGAGAACCTAAACCTATACCTAACTTTGGTTCGGTATCGGTGACGGTATTTTTCGGTGTCGGTTCGGTTAAACTGATACTTTCAGTGATTTTTCATTTGAACTGAAAATAAATTGTTGAAGGTTTTTATGACTCCATAATACGTAAATATATAAATATATGTTTCACAAACAAATGATAATAGATTAACACTTCTCAACCAAAAATATATAATACATCAAGAATTTAAAATAAAAATCCTAAATATATAAATTTCAACTTTTAAAAATATTTAAAGAAATGATAGGAACAAATTAGTTTTAGATAATCATCTCTCAAAAGTTTAAATAGCAAAATTATCTCTCTCTCTCTCTCTCGCTCTCTATCTTTCTCTCTCCGCCCTCTCTCTCTCCCTCCCTCCATCTATCTCTCTCCACCCTCTCTCTCTCTCCGCCCTCTCTCTCTCTCTCTCTCTCTCTCTCTCCCTCCCTCCCTCCCTCCCTCCATCTATCTCTCTCCCGCCCTCCCTCTCTCTCTCTCTCTCTCCCGCCATCCCCTCTCTCTCTCTCTCTCTCTCTCTCTCCCTCCATCTATCTCTCTCCCTCCCTCCCTCTCTCTCTCTCTCTCCCGCCATCCCTCTCTCTCTCTCTCCCTCCCTCCCTCCCTCTCTCTCCCGCCCTCCCGCACTCTCTCTCTCTCCAGCTCTCCCTCCCTCTCTCTCTCCCGCCCTCCCTCCCTCTCTTTCTCCCACCCTCCCTCGCTCTCTCTCTCTCCCGCCCTCCCTACCTCTCCCTCCCCGCCCTCCCTCGCTCTCTCTCTCCTGCCCTCCCTCGCTCTCTCTCTCCCGCCCTCCCTCTCTCTCTCTCTCTCTCTCTCTCTCTCTCTCTCTCTCTCTCTGCCCTCCCTCCCTCTCCCTCCCTTCCGGCCTCCCTCGCTCTCTCTCTCCCATCCTCCCTCGCTCTCTCTCTCTCTCTCCCGCCCTCCCTCTCTCCCTCCCTCCCTCCCCCCCTCTCTCTCCTGCCCTCTTGATAACATGGATATTTAACTTAAATTCTTATCTTATTTAACTAATATTCATGCTTATTTTATGTAATTATGATACATGTTATCCTAGTTTTATGAATTTTCTCCATTAGTATGCCATTTTACTAAAGTTTATATTGTTGCATAATTTAGGGTTAATTCTGTGCTTTAATGATTTAGGATCTTTTATAAGATCAAAAAAATCAAAATTAATTACTTTTAAGTGATTTTTATTTGATATTTGGTGAAGATGAAGAAAAGAAAAAAAGATAAGAAGAAGATGATACAGGAATCAAAGAAAATTAGTGGAGGATATAGTTCACTTATGAATATTTTTGAATTCATTATTCATTCTTCTTTTAATTTATATTTTTAAATGGCATGATATTAAAAATGAATAAATTTTTGAGCCAATGGAGAAAATTTGAGTAAAAAAGGAGTTATATTTTTGAAGATATTAATTTCTGAATTTTCTAGATTTTTTGGAATTTATTTCGATTTTTAAAGAATTTTGAGGAGTTATTTCCTTGTTTAAAATTTCAAAAAAAGGGGTTTATTTGCGCGCAGGAACGTGGAGCTGATGTGGCAGAGCCACGCAAGCCCACGCGAATGCCTACGTGGCGCGGACATGTGGCGCACGGCGAATAGGTGGCAGAGCCACGCGAGTCCACGCGGACGCCTGCGTGGCGCCTACGTGGCAAGTACAGTCTTTGGGCTGGCAAGTAATGGGCCCACGGGTATAGTGGGCCCATATAAGTTCATTGGGGTGGTAACGCAAAGGTTCAAGAGCCTTTCTCCTTTTATACGTGCATTTTCCGCCTATTTCTTCCGTGTGGGACTATGTTCCCTTTAACATAGCGGGCCCATGTAAGTTTTTGGGCTGGCAAGTGATGGGCCCATGGGTATAGTGGGCCCATGTAAGTTTATTGGGGTGGTAATGCAAAGGCTCAAGAGCTTTTTCTCCTTTTATACGTGCATTTTCCGCCTATTTCTTCAGTGTGGGACTATGTTCCCTTTAACATAGCGGGCCCATGTAAGTTTTTGGGCTGGCAAGTTATGGGCCCATGGGTATAGTGGGCCCATGTAAGTTTATTGGGGTGGTAATGCAAAGGCTCAAGAGCCTTTCTCCTTTTATACGTGCATTTTCTGCCTATTTCTTCCGTGTGGGACTATTTTCCTGCACATAAAATGGCAGGATATGTGGCAGCGTTACGGTCGTCGGATGCGGTCGCGTCAATTTAAATGTGTCGATCGCGTGGACTCCGGTCCACCCGATCACATCAAATGCACGTGCGCAAATGAGGACCGTTGATCGCGTAAGTGAAAATCGGACGCTCAAGATTTAATCGCACTTTTAGCGACACGTGGACACATCAGGGTCTTCTGATCAAGATCGGACGGGTGACTTTTGCGGGATCATGGGATTGTGACCCACAATCATCGCGCGATCGTGGGCATCGATCCGTTGTCACCGAATCGGACGGTCCGCGATTTTTGCGGACTTTTTCTATAAAGCGGTGTTCTTCCTCTCTTTGTATCTCAACTCTTGATTAAATCGTGAAGGAATTAAGCGGCTTTAAAGAAAAATCTTGAGTTCTTCGTGATCCCCCTGCGTTTAGACTTGATTACGATCCAATTGGGGCAGGATTGATCACGAATCATCGCGAGATTTGATCAAATTCTCCCCTTGAGCGCCGAAAGTATGCCGAAGGAGAAACCGATCAAATACACTCCAATCGACGCGATTTGGAGCCTAATCTTCGCATCAATCGGGTTAGTAGTGTGAATCGATCATTCATCTTGCGATAATTGTAATTTAGATTAGATATTAGTAGTCAATTTCAATTTTTAAATCGATTTGTTCTTCATTTTTGCCTAAATTTGGTTCGGACTTTTACTAATTTTGAAACAAAGATTTCTCCCTGATTTTAAGTCCAAATCGTTTGATTTTGGTTTCATTGGATTCCTTGTTTCATTAGATTTCCGTGGATAGAAAATTCGTAAAATTTCATCATCACTTGGCCCTTCAATTCGATGTTTGACCATCAATTTTTTTAATCCGAATTTGGGCATTGAATTGCGGGGGCAATTACTTTCAAAATACAAGGTGAAATTTGACAATTTTGGTCTCTTTGGAATCATCTGGTTGTTATCTTTCTATTCATATGTGAATTTCAAGTTTTAGATATCATTTGGTTAGTCAATTTTAAGATTTACACCGAAGTGTTCATTTCAAGATTTTTGTGATCTTTGATTTTCAATAATTCATAATAAATCCAATTCTTCTCAAAAAATCACGAATTATATATAAAAAATTTCCATTTTCTCTCTAGTTTATGAATATATAATTTTAGTAATATTTTAAGCTCTTTTTATTCTCTAATTTTACATAAAGTCAACGCTTTGACCTTGACTTTTGACATTTCTTCTTAAAAATCATTTTCTAAATTCTTAAAATATCTTATTTCACATACTTATATCATTACCATTAGTAAAATACCATATTCCCTTCTTAAAATCCTTAATTAAACCTAATTTTGACCAAGTCAACTCTTCGATTAAAGTCAACTGTGTTCTTTGTTGATCAACCCAATCTTTACACTATACTTGATTTTATATCTTTGTTATTGTGAGTTCAGAATTATAAATTTTGTTTGATCGACGTTTGTGTGTTTTAACGACCGCATTAAACATTTTGTCACCTCGCCCCCTCTCTCTCTCCTGCCCTCCCTCTGTCCCTCTCTCCCACTCTCCCTCCTTCCCTCTCTCCCGCCCTCCCTCCCTCTCTCTCTCGCCCTCCCTCCCTCTCTCTCTCTCTCCCGCCCTCCCTTCCTCCCTCTCTCTCTCTCTCTCTCTCTCTCTCTCTCTCTCTCTCTCCGCCCTCCCTCCCTCTCTCTCCCTCCCTTCCTCTCTCCCTCCCTCCCTTCCTCTCTCCCTCTCTCCCTTCCTCTCTCCCTCTCTCCCGCCCTCCCTCCCTCCCTCTCTCCCGCTCTCCCTTCCTCTCTCTCTCCCGCCTCCTCTCTCTCTCTCTCCTGCCCTCCCTCCCTCTCTCTCCCTCTCTCACGCCCTCCCTACCTCCTGATAACATGCATTTATAACCTGAATTCTTACCCTAATTAACTCACATTCATGCTTATTTTATGTGAATATGATGCATGTTATCATGCTTTTTAGGAATTTTCTCCATTGGCATGTCATTTCACTAAAGTTGATATTTATGCATAAATTAGAGATAATTTCATGCTTAAGAGATGATTAATCTTTTGTTTGGATTAATAGGAGTTAATCTTTTGTTTGGATTATTAAATTATTTTTGACTTTAGTAAATGTTTGGAAGGATGATTTTAAGATGAATTTATGATTTAGAATGTTTAATTAGAACTTATTTAATGAAATTTTAATTCATCTTTATTTTCCTTCTTGAAAATATATTTTTAATGACATGATATTAAAAAGAAAAGAATTTATGATCCAATGGAGACAATTTCAATTAAAAAGGAGTTGTATATTTTAAATTATGAATTTCAGAAGTTTTAAGCCTTTTTCCGATTTTTATTTGATTTTTAATTGAATTTTTAAGTATTTTATTAGTTAAAATCGCGAAAAAGGGGGAGAAATTACCTGCGGCTGACGTGGCGAGCGGGCCCAGGCGTGGCTGACGTGGCGAGCGGGCCCAGGCGGGGCTAACATGGCGAGCGGACCCACGTGGCGCGCGGGTCCCAGCTGCGCCGTTGACGACGTGGCGCCCGAGGCCACGTGGCAGGACGCGTGTGGCCGCGCGTGTGGCGCCGACGTGTGGCCGGGTGCCACGCGGACGAGCCACGCGGGACGCCCGTGAGGGGCGCCACGTGGCGAGGAGGCTGGTAAGTGGAGGGCCCACGGGTTAGTGGGCCCTGGTTAGTATTTTGGGGCGGTAACGCAATAGGCGTTTACCACCCCCTAATTTATAGGGGAGCAAATCTTTTTTTTCTTCCGTGTGGGACTATGTCCCACACGGTTCTTACCTTGCAGGTGACGTGGCGGCACGGCGGGCATCGGATCCAGCCGGCGTTGATCGCAGAGCGTGGATCGCGTGGACCGGAGTCCACGCGATCGTCATCAAAACACGTGCTTTAAAAAAAGGAGTAAGTGGATTAAGATCGAAGGCTTACCTTGCGCCACGTGGACGATTCTGGAGCGCTGGATCTTCATCAAACGGAGGGCATTACGATCACGATCATCACCGCGATCTTCGCCCATCTGACGGCGAACGCTCGTTGGAATCGGGGACCACGCGGTCGGGCGATCGGAGCCATTCATTTACCTGAGGCGTTATCGGACGGTTGCGAGGACACGTGGGAAAACTCCACGATCGCGGTCCGATCGAACCGCGATCGCGGCGCGATCGAGCCGCGATCGTGCAGCATTTGCTGCGGAATCAACTCCACAAGGGCCAGACGTGATTTTCGTAAGGATGTGCAGTGAGATCGACGCCCAATCGACGCACGATCAGGCCACGATCGTGGTCGATCGTGGTCGATCCCGGCGAAAAGCGTGGCCCGGAGGAATAGCAATTCATGGCAAAATTAAGGCCAATTCATGGCCAATCTCGAAGCGACAACGTCGCCCCAAGGAATCCCTCCCACGACCCTTGCAAACCGCCTCCATGATCGCCTCCATTGCCCACGTTTTCGGGCCTAATTTTCTCTTTAAAACCATGTATTTCCCTCTTTGTTCTTCAACTTTTGATCGATTCGTGAAGGAATTAAGCAAATTTCGAGGAAGATCTTTAGTTCATCGTGATCCCCCCGCGTTTAGACTTGATTCCGAAGGGATTGGACCGGGATTGATCGCGAATTCCTCCTTGATTTCATCGAATTTTCCCCTTGAATTCTGAAAGTCCGTGAGAAAGGATCCGAGCAAATTCACTCCAATTCGCGCAAATTGGATTTTAATTCTCGTGGCAATCGGGTTAGTAGTGAGATTTGATCGATTATCAAGAGGTAATTTGAGTTTTTATTAGATTTAGAAGTTTAATTTTGCAAATTAGTTCATAGTGTTCTTCATTTTCCCCAAATTTCGGTCTGAAATTTCTCTGATTTTGAAAATAGGATATCTCTCTGATTATAATTCGAAATCACTTGATTTTGGTTTCATTGGATTCCTCTTTTCATCAGCTTTCCGTGGATAGCAATTTCATCAAATTCTGAGGTCATTTGATCGTTCAATTTAACGTTTGACCACGGACTGTTCATCTTTTATCAGAAGTCAAACGTTGACTTTCGGGGTCAATTACTTTTTATTGAAAAATCAGAATTTGATAATTTTGGTCTTTTTGGATTCCTCTGGTTCTTACTTTCTATTTACATATAAATTGCAAGATTTGGATTTCATTTGGGCATTCAATTTGAAGATTTCCTCTGAGGTATTCATTTCGGGGATTTTCTGATCATTGATTTTCAATAATTCATAATAAATCCATTTCTTATCCAAAAATTACAAAACTTATATCAATAAATTCCATTTTCTCTTTAGTTTCCAAATATATAATTTTCGTAATCTTCTGACTCTGTTTGGTTCTATGATTTTGCAGAACACCTACTGCTGGTCAAAGTCAACGCTTTGACTTTGACTTTTGACTTTTCTCTGTCAAATCCGAGATTTCAATTCTTTAAAATTCTTATTTGCCTTATTTATATCATTTCCATATCTTAAATCTTGTTTTATCTTATTTAAAACTCCTTTTAAACCTAAGTTTGACCAAGTCCACTCTGCGATTAAAGTCAACCCTGCTCTCTTTGAATCGACCCGATACTTACCCAGTACTTGATTATTCTTTCTTGTCTTTGTGAGTTCGGATTTATAAATTTTGTTTGACCATCGTCTTTGTGTTTAACGACGCACGAAAACGAAACGTCACCTCCCTCTCTCTCTCTCTCTCCTGACCTCCCTCCCCTCTCTCTCTCCCTCTCCCTCCCTCTCTCCCCGCTGCGTTACCTTCCGCCATTAAATTCTATCTATCCCCCTCCTCCTTCCCCCCTCTCTCTATCCCGCCTCCATCTCCTGTCTCTCTCTCCCTCGCGCAAGGAAGAAATTCTATTGTGCGCGGAAGAAATTCTATTGCACACGGGAAAAATAGTCAAACCGAAATCTTCCGGAGACACCAGAAGCGAAAACCAAAACCAAACCGAAGCCTTCGGTTTGACTTTTTTTTTGCCACTGTTGGTGTCGGTTTGGTTCGGTTTTTGGGTGCCCGGTTCGGTTTTGGAGATCCTTACGCATGCATATGCTGCCATATGGCGACACACAAGCAACTTCAACGCATCAGCTTCCATGTCAGAGAAAATAAATAAAAATTCAAAATTAAATTTATAAAATTCAAAAAAAATTCAGAAAAACTTTAGTAAAATCCCTAAAATTAGAGAAAATCATAACTTTCAAAATACAATCTTTTTTATCCAATTTATTTGCTTCATAAAAAATTAAATTATCTATCATTCTAAAAAGTCAAATTTAATAAATATCAAGAGAATAACTTTTTATCTAAAAAATAGACTCATTTATTTCGAAAATAAATGAGTGTACATAAAAATATTTTCTATTATTATTTGCAATTAAAACTTAATTATAATCTCAAAATAAACGTGGGAATAATCTACTCTAAAATATATTGTTTAATTATGCATAATTATCCCTAAAATAATGCATTTTGATATTGTAATTTAAAATTACATAAAATGATAGATATACACTCAAAGTATGATAACATGCATAAGAATGAAATATTTGATGCCATAATTTACATTAATAATCAAATAATTACTATTATAAATTGCACGTTATCAAATGCCTTGGCACAGACTCGAATGAGTAAAAAAATGCATGAAGTTCCAAAAGGTAGAATGAAGATAATCATTAGAAACAAATTTGGATATTGGCTTTTTGATGCACTTAGGTGAGGGCATTACGATGCAATGGTGCACCACTCCCCATCATGACGCACACACAACACATGGCACAAATTAAACTTATCTTTATTAGTTTTTAACTTATACTTTCTTACTCTTATCGCAAGTGATTTTAGGCATTGTTGTCTCTGTGATCATGTGTTTGATGAATGCATGTTATCAGCTCATCACATTTATATTGTACCCAAGATGTCATTTTGCGTGATTTTATGGTGTATCCAACCTAACATCATTAAAGGAGATCATGCAAAATTGAGTTGATGTATATGGATTACCCCAATCCATATACATCAGGTTAATTATAAAGAAAAAGAATAAGAAGAGTCACAAAATGTTGTCTAATCCTTGATCATGATTCTCACATCAAACCTTTGTTAAGTGCTGATTTTGTGGATCCTTATTTTTTAGAAGAATTTGTGGAGCTTTGAAACATTTAACTCTTGACCAGATATCCACTTTAGGTCAAGTAGTCTATGTCAAAGCATGCAAAATCCAACTTCGACATATTGGACAAGATTTATGCTCCTTCAAAGAGATATGAATGGTGACATCCTCTACAAACTTCAAGGCTGTGTAAAGGGATGAGACAAATTTCTGAATTCTTTGAGAAACATAAAAAAATAAAAAAATTAGGGGACTCAATTGACACATTTCGAGTAATGTGATGTATTGGGTTTTGAACATAAAAGTGAAATAAAAAGGTTTACTTATTAATTCATTCTTCTAGAGTTTGTTTGTCCCCACAAGAATATGTGTGTGTGTGTGTGTGTGACAAAAATGATTTGGGAAATTAAGGTGAATGAAGCCAAGAGGTCATTCATGAATATTTTATCTCTCAAATCTCCATGAAGAAAAGCACTTGAGACATTTAGTTGATGAGAGGTAAATGTGTGGTTGTTTATGAACTTATCAAGTCACATAATTATGCAAACAAATATAAATTGAATCCACTCTATGGCAAAATGGTATATATGGGTCAAATCCATAACAAATTGGGTTCGCAAGGATGAGAGATGCAAACTCAGTCGAGTTTAGCCAAATCAGAGCAATAAAATAGATGAGATAATAAGAATAGAAAATTTATAAAGAGGATAAGTAAGGAATCCAATGTAAAATTGAGGTTGAAACGAAAGAGACATAAAATAATGAACTTTAGCATCATGAGAGGGAGAGAATTCTGCAAAAAATCTATGAGAACTTCTGTAGAGTCGAAGTGGATGGCGTTTGCGGTGATCGTGGGAGTCTTAGTCAATTGTCCTTGAGCTTTTGTAATCCGCTTCAACTGGCCTTCATTGATTGTTTGCTAGCTGTTATGGACTTTCAGTAACTTGACACATGGAAGACAACAAATATTTATTGGGTTGCGTTGTGGTGGTGGTGGGGAGGAGGGCCAATCAGAAAGGGAAAAAAAATTCAAATCTAGTAAAACAATTAAATTAAAATATCTACTCATCCTCTATCATCAGTTCATTATATTACCACCTACTCACTAATGCTTCATCATATCATCATGCTTAATCTGCTCTGATCACAATCTTACCTTGATTTCTTCTCTACTATAAGATTGAGCATTTAGAAATTCTCTCCTTGGGCCTTTACCTCCTCTCCTCTTCCTTATGGTAGCCTAATTCTAAGAGAGAGCCAAAAAAAAAGAGAGAAGAGAGAAAATAGACCCTTATATAAAGAGGGCCTTTTAGGGTTCTAGGTGACCAATGGTGGAGATCTTTCACTCTTGCAGTCAAGGGTGGAGATGCACTAACCCAAGAATGTCCAAGGGTGTATTTACCTCCTTTAAGAGGTAATCTTATCCCTAAATGAGGTGGCCCAATATTTTTCTAAAGAATGAGGCTCACCTCCTCAAAAGGAGGTAATAACCCCCCTTTCTAAAGATATGGGCCCCACCTCCTAAAAAGGTAACTCCCAACTCCTCCTTATGTAAGGAGGACGTCCAAGTTAAGAGGGTGACCTCCAATTCATTTTAAATATAAAATAAAATAATTTAAAAGGATTTTAATACAAGTTGGTCAATATTCCCTTAAATAGAGACAGTTGACAACCTTTGAATTCCTTGACTTAGCTTAGTGAAGTGGCTGCCCACAAAAGGATAAGATGATCTCTATAATTATTTAAAATATTAAATTGACCACCTTTGACCTTTCTTCAAACCTTTGACTGCCTTGAACCTTAATTACACCCTTTGACTTCTAGGATTTAGAGTTGACTTGGCCCTTAAATTGATGAAGATATATTTTCTCCTCTCTTCCATTACAATTTGTCTTCATGTATTTTCAAATGTTTTCCTATGTCCTTGCATCCATAAAAATCATAAAAATGTGAGAGCTTTACCAATTGATTTCAAGGAAGTCAAATGGGGTTAGTCTCAAGATATACAAATCAAATAAACGATGCATGATGAGGCATATTCATGTTTATGCATAATCAACACTAACTAGATGCAAATTGAGTACATGAGTGGAATAAAATGATGAATGCAAAAATATCAAAAAAGCCTGATAACATGCATCATATTAGAACGAATTTTGCATTAAAATCCATTTATGATCCGTTTACATGTTATCACTCTCCCTCTCCCATTTCTCACACACACTCTTTGCCCCTCTCTACTTCTCCCTCCCATCTCTCTCTTTCCCTCTCTCCCTATCTCTATGTCATGTTCTCCCTTTCTTTTCTCCCCTTAGAGTTATAATGACAAGTTCATCTACATGGGCCCAATTACATTCAATTGGCTCTTTATCTATCTATCTATCTATCTATCTATCTATCTATCTATCTATCTATCTATCTATCTATCTGTCTGTCTGTCTGTCTGTCTGTCTGTCTGTCTGTCTGTTTGTCTATCTATATGTCACTTTATTTGTCTATTTATCTATCTATCTATATATATATCTATCTATCTATCTATCTATCTATCTATCTATCTATCTATCTATCTATCTATCTATCTATCTATCTATCTATCTATCTATCTATCTATCTATCTATCTATCTATCTATCTATCTATCTATCTATCTATCTATCTATCTATCTATCTATCTATCTATCTATCTATCCATCTATATATCTATATATCTAACTATTTATTTGTACCTCTATTTGTCTGTCTATCTATCTATCTATCTATTTTTCTATCTATATATCTATCCATCTATCTATCTATCCATGTATTTATATATCCATTCATCCATCTATCTATATATCTATAATTCTATATCTATATATCTATCCATCTATCTATCTATCTATCTATATATCTATCAAGCTATCTATCTATATATCTATCCATCTATCAATCTATCTATATATCTATCAAGCTATCTATCTATATATCTATCCATATATCTATGTATGTATCGATATATATATATATATATATCCATCTATCTATCTATCTATATATATGTTTGTCTATCTATCACACATGGTGTCACCTCTTTAGAAAGCTTCTTTCAAAGATGCTATGTTGCCTCCATTCTCCAACTAGCCAAGTAGCTTGGCTTCAACTATCAAAAGGTTTGTACAAGCTTGATTTAAGCTGCTCCTTTAATATAGCTCTCTAGAAGCTTTTGAGGACTCGTCCTTAAGACGAAGTCCACAAAAGATCAAGAACCTCTTGTCTAGAACCTCTAAAAAGTTACACAAGATTCTCAAAAGATCTACAAGAGTCTAGTAGAAGCATGTTGAAGATTCTAAAACAACATAAGTATTTTTAACATTATAGAAGAGTCTAGAAAATTCTAGAGCATTCTTGACGCTTCTAGAACATTACAATTGATCAAGTCAACCCTCACACCATTTATCAAAAGAGGAGGGGAGCCAATAATCAAGGGAGAGGATTTTACATTGAATCAAGATGTTAAGTGTTTCACTACAATTTTCTTGTGTACAACATCACAATGTGGAAAATCTTACTCGTCAAGAGATATTATGTTCTCTAATAGCCACGCATGAATCAACATACATTGACAAAGGTACATGTCCACTAAAAAAACCCAAACTCACCGAAAATGTGGATCAATCAAGTTTAATTTAGTATAGAGGTTAGTATGGGTTGAATCAATTATGATGTGTTCTTGAGATGTTTTAGGATTCGATCAAATTGGATGATATATTGGGCTAAAAATTAAGGAAAAATCTATTTTTTGAATTAAGATTGGTGGGGAGACCTAAATAACAAAGGAAGTATCCAAAGAAGCGCAAAGGCAATACAAATTAAGAAGAAAAGCAAGGATTATAAGTCATCCATATAAAGCAAACAACATGTTGATCTTGACCAAGAAATTCAACAATTTTTCATAAAAATATATTATTGAATTTTTATTTCCAAAATTTTTAAAGACATGTACATATCCAAAGACTTTGAAGACATGAAGAGGTGCAAGCCTATGAAGATGAGGTTCTAATGTCGATAAACTTTTAAAATTTTGATCAAAACATCGAATGCAATGGAAAACATTGAATCAGATATTCACCACAAAACATCTTGGTGAATTCCAAGATGTAGTAGGAAATCATTTGCAAATATCACAATATATCAAGTCTAAGACTCTTGAAGATCAAATGGAACCTATTCCCCTCATAGTTGTTCATTTTCCCTTAATACATTTGACACATATGTCAAAGTTTATAAAATCAAGGGAAATAAGAATTCATTTTGACACAAGCCTTTAGATTATATTTTGAGAAATATGACTTTATCCCATAAAGACAAAAAATTCCCAATTAATAAATTTAATTTTATACCAATTGAACTTATTTGGAAGGATTGATGTGAAGAAGTTTTACTATCAGCCAAATACAAGTTACCATAAGTGCCTAGACATCTAGTGAATATTCGTATTGAATTTTGAGATAGACTGAACTTTCCTTCTCCAAATGAACAATGATAACTAGACTTGTCCAAAACAAAAATAGATGTCAAATTTCATCCACAGGATGATACCATAAAGTTTGATTCAAATACACATGACAACAAATTTTTATAGCAATTTTGAACACATTGACAACCATGACCTCCTTCTCCTTGCTATCACCTTGATAGCTGAATTTCTCATCTTCATTCAACTTGTAGTGGCTAAGGCGACCTCATGAAGAGGATTCGTGAGGTCATTGAAAACCCACATCCATGCATCAAAATAATTTCCAAACTCAATAACTTGAAGACTTAGTCATGAAATGATTAACATATTGATGAGTAAGGGTCGAATCCATAGAGAATTAGGGAAATTTTTAAGATGTATTCAAAATTTGAATACATCTTGTCCAATTCATTGGAGTGAGAAATTACGGAAATGAGTATTTCTGAAAAGAGAATTAAAAAACCCACTGAATAACAAATCATGTGATTTGAACTTGTATCCGGGGAGAAATCAAAGAGCGAAGTGAAGAGAGAAATTAATCGCGAAGGGAGAGAAATTTCTTAAAAATTTAGAAATGAATCTAAACTTAGTTTTGAGATTAAAACATAATGATAAATGACAAAAGATTACGAGGAAAACACAGATTCTAACCTGAAATCATGCTCAAAATGGTCAAATTGATTGTTATATTAAGGCTCTTCATTCCACATTTTTGAAAAAAAAATGCAAATTTCAAGTGAAGAATTCTTGTTATTCTTTCTATGAAATCTTGACTTCAAACACTCCTTGGATGCGGAAATTATTCTAAAAGATGAGTGAAGCAAGAGATTCAATGATTATGTTGTCCAATAGGTTTGATCAATCAAAACAATCCTAGAATACATCTTCCATCGAACAAAGAGAGTATAAATAGAAGAAATTTGAGTGTGGCCATTCGATTATCAATTCATTTTTGATCAACAGCCGAGATTAATATAGGGGAGGATAATCATTATTTTTCTATCGTGGATCTTAGATTCGTAATGGAGCATCATGATGGAGCGTTGTGATGGAGCATCGCCACATGAAGTTTGATAGTCACGGTATCGCATCCGTTGGATCATTGATGAATGCTTTAGATCACGCCACATATCATGGGGGAGTCTATCGTGTGCATTAAATCTCGACTGTATAACTCCTAGATGAACATCCAAGATTTGATTGACACTTGTAAAAGTGAATTGTCATCCAATAATTACCCCTCCAAGGTAGGTGAAAATCAACACTTCATATTTAATCGTGCAATCTGACTCCTCTCGTTGTGCCATGGCAAACATGAAAAAAAAATCTAGAAATTGGCATATATAAAAGTTAAAGCATATTCTTTAGTTAGCTTATGCCCTTAAAGGGCATTTAACCACTAATGTCACATGCCACATGTGTGCTATGCTTGCACTGTGGGGATCTGAGGTCGATAACTTTCTGAATTTTTTATCAAAACATCAAATGCAGCGGAAAACATTGAATTGGACATTCAAAACACCAAGCCACCAAGAACAAATGATCATATCATCTAGTCTGAATGAGAAAACATACTTACAGGGTTTCCTTGAAGGAGTTCTTAAATCTATTCAAGTGTCTAGCCTCTAGCGGTATCTACACGGTCTCTAGATGGTTGGATCTCCTCTTCAAAGCTCTTCATCAAGAGAGAAAGAGAAGAAAGGAGAAAATTCTCACAAGGCTTACATGGGCACCTTTATTTTTGGTCGTTCTTCCCCTATTTATAGACATTTGGTATGAGGTTTTTTCATAAAAACCCTCATAATTATGTCTATATCCACCAACATCCATACACCTTATGTTTGTGACCCTCTAGGTCCATATATCTCACTAGTTAATAACTCTATAGACCAAATAACATCTTATTGGTCAACCTTAATTAATTATCGACATCCACATATAAGTTAATTAATCAAGGATCGATTTAACCCAATTGATAGGTTGAGTTTCCAGCCCGTTGGGTGCCAAGCTACACCACGTACACTATGAGATATGGAGTATGTAAGAACTCACTTATGGAACCTTCCCGTCATCGATTACCATGTATGTATAATCCTTTATCCGTATTAGACTCATGAATGACTTAGCGTATGGTCGATTGTCAAACCCTAATAAGTCACTCAAGTTAGAATTGATGCGTATAGAAATCATCGAGAACTCCTCCGATCTACTACCTTGGCTAAGGATTTCATTGCATTTCATTCTTGAGTCAATCTCCTCAAATACCGAGGGTGGATGATCCCATCTTGATCACACAATCATCTTCGCGGACTTCATGTCGTATCCAATATATGACATTTTAGATATCCCATGACTAGGGATTTGTAAGTCATAATCAAAACACAATCATCCATACACAAGATGTCTTTGGTGTCTCAAGTCAAAGGACCACATACACAACCGTGACATGAATCAACTTGATTAATATTTAGGTATATTACCATTCAGGAATTCATACGGATCAATTCAGTAAACTCTTTCTCCAAAGAGCACCCACTATCTATCCTTAGTGTCTCCACACAGATGGCTATAGGATCAGCCATACTCATCATATGAGTTGGATTAGATAGTCCTATTCTTTCCGTATAATTCGATGTCCTTCTCGAATATCCCACGAATAGGAATGTTTAGAATATATATTTAAAGACTAGTGATCACTATATTATGATCTCATCATAATTCACTTAGCCATTGCACATGCTCATGGACTTCATTACAAACATCACACAATAGTGACAATGAATAAATTTCATTTCAATGAACAAAAACAAGATACATGAAAGTGTGATTGGCTTATAGGTCACATAATATCTATCACATTTGTCCTTAGCATATATATGCCCTGTAAAGGTTAACGTGCAAGTTAGTCTTGAGGACCTAGATGCTCACATGATTCCTCATTTGGAGTTGGCCTTCGTCGAAAGGGAAACTATTGCTCATAGTATGTGCTAGTGCCGAGGTTCCCGTGGGTTTTGGTGAGAGCTCGATATCACACATTATTGTCTTCTCTTCTCCCCGTTACCCATCTCTCTTCTCTCTTCCCTTCCCTTTTTGCCCTCATCACTTCTATTGCATGTCCACTCGCAAGAAGTTCATCTCCTTGGGATCTAACACCTTGGGTCCAGTTTTCTAGCGAGAAAAAAATTGTATTCATAGCATCTCATGCTTCTTGAGTTGCTTTCCAAAAAAAACAAGTAGAAATGTTTTCCATAATGATAATGTCATAAGAAAAGGTATGAATTGATATTTTTGGCACCACTCTCTACCATCTTGATTTTCACTTAATTTTCTTATGTCACTAGTTGAGTTATAGGGGGTGGATCTAGTTTCAAAACTTCTAGAAGTTTGTATGTACTCAAAAGTGGCATGAATTGTGTCTTTCAAAGAAGAAAGCTTTACTTCCTAAAGGATTCATTGATTTAGACAAACGTGAAGGGGACATTGATAACATGCATTTATAACTTAAATTCTTATCTTATTTCACTCACATTCATGCTTATTTTATGTAATTATGATGCATGTTATCTTAATTTTAGGAATTTTCTCCATTGGTATGCCATTACACAAATTCATATTTATGCATAAATTAGGGATATTTATGTGCTTTCTTGATGATTAATCTTTTTGCAAGGTGAAATTAATAGAATTAAGTTCTTACCCTGATGTATTTTGACTTTAGTAAATGATTTTTAAGGTTAATTCTAAGAAGGAATGTATTGGATGATTAAAAGGGAGAGATTTTAATGAATACCTTTATGTTATTTTTTATTCATCGTATTTTCTTATCTTAAAATTATATTTTCAATGTCATAATATTAAAAAGAAAAGAATTTGTGATACAATGGAGACAATTTGGATTAAAAAGGAGTTGTATATTTAAAGTTATAAATTTGTGAAATTTCTACCCTTTTTCGGATTTTAATTTGATTTTTAATGAATCTTTAATGAGTATTTCCTATTGAAAATCACGAAAAGGGGGGGTTTTTTTTATTCCACAGACCCCCGATGCTGACATGGCACTGAGCTGACGTGGTGCGCGGGACCACCGCGCGGATGCGACACGCCACAAAGGCCAAGTGGCAGGGCCGCGGGTGGCCCACACGAGGCGTAGGTGGCGCACAGGGCACAGACACGTGGCAGGAGGCCACGCGTGTCCACGCGGGTCCACTCAGACGCCCGTGTAGGGTGCCACGTGGCAAGGGGGGTCGACATTTGGAGGGCTCACGGGTTAGTGGGCCCTGGTAAGATGATTGGGGCGGTAACGTAATAGCGTTAAACCGCCCCAGTATTTAACCTTGACATCTCCAGTTTTTTCTTTCGTGTGAGACTACGTTCCCACACGATTTTCTTTTGCAAGGTACGTGGCGACAGCGCAAGCATCGGATTCGGTCAGGACGACGATGATCGCGTGGACCCGAGTCCACGCGATCATCAATGGAGCACGTGCGGGCAATATCGCGTAAGTGAACCCAATCAAAGGGCTTACCTTTGGACACGTGGCGTCACGAGAAGCGCCCGATCGTCATCAAATTGAAGGCATCAAATGAAGTGGATGATCGCGATCAAATGGCCATGATTAAACCCGATGGAAGATCATCCAAGGAGGATATGTGGACCAAGATTCCAAAGGATTACCTCGATCAGACGGTCGCGATTCGTCGTGACTTTGTCTCACCGTGGAGAAGTGTGGAAGCTTCTGGATGTGTCGATCTTCATCAGATGGTGGACGGAAGATAACCAAGAACCACAATCGACGCGCGATCCTGGCGCGATCGTAGCACAATCGTGGCTCCTTTGAGGCAAAATCAAGGCCACCATCACTGCAGTGATCGTGGCCATCAATTCCACTACCTGACCGAATCAAATGGCCCTAAAAATCGGGCGGAAATTCCCCTTTAATAGACAATGTATCCTCTCTTTTCTTCTAAAACTTTTGATCGATTCGTGAAGGAATTAAGCCAATTTTGAGGAAGGTTGATGCCGGACCGAGGGATGAGCTCGGCCTGACGCTAAGATTACTAATGGGGAACTAGGGAAGGGGTGTGGCCTATGGTATCTAGATGATGTGGTGATGTTTCGATGTACTCCTCAAGCAGTCAACCTCCCCAACATGTCGTCTCGGAGTCCCTGGGGTGCGCCGAGTAGGATGGGTCGGGAGTCCTCCCGGGCTCGTTGTGGCAGGGGAGAGAGCGACCTCGAGTCGTCGGTGGGAGCTCGATCGTCAACCCGGCGGCCGGATCCACGAGCCCAATGCCGTAACCAAGGATCACTCAACCTAACTAGGCCCGAGGGTGGTGGAGACAGATGCGAGAAGTACTGAAAGAAATATTGCACTTCAAAAATAAAAAGGGAGGGGATGCGTGCCTACCCTGCGGGGTGCGAGCCCGGTCGAGCGGGGCAAGGGGGAGGTCGTCGAGCGCGGCAATGGCAACGGACGCTGAGGCGAGTCGGCGAGGTAGCGCGGACGGACGGTCGGCACTCGGCGGAAGTGAGGGAGACTCGCGGCGAGCAGAGCGAGCCGCGGCGAGCACGGTGGAGGAAGGAGTGGCGGGGTGTGGCGTGGAGGCGGTGGATCCACGACGATCGTGGCGATGACTGGAGAGGTTGTGGCGGCAATTGGATGCGACGACGGTGGTACGATGACGGGACGAAAGCGACCGGATGCGGCGGCGGATCTGGGCGCGGAGGCGGCTGGTCGCGGAGGCAGATCTGGGCGTGGAGGCGAATCTGGAGGCGAGCAAACTTGGGCGCAGAGACGGCGGCGGCAAGTCGCGATGGCAGTGGTGGCAGGATGCGATAGCAGCGGCGGCTGGATGCGGCGGCGGCGCTGGGCACGGCGGCGGCGAGATGCAGCGGGCGGCGCGGCGGCGACAGGCGGAAGGCTGCGGCTGCAGCTGAGGCGTGGTGGCGGCGGCAGCAAGACGCGAGGGCGCGACGGCAGACGCGGGCGGCGCGCGCTAGGCGCAGCGGCGGCGGCGATCGCGGCTGAGCGGCGGCCGACAAGGGGATGGCGGTTTGGCGCGCGGCGGCGACGGCGCACGGCGGCGGCCTTGGGCGAGGGTGGCAGCGGCGGCTGGGATCGACGCCGGTGGCGGCGGCGGCTGGGCGCGGCGGGACGGTGGATCACTGCGGCGGCATCGACAGCGGCTTGGAGCGGCGGCAGTTGCGTCGACGTGGAGCGGATCCGGGGCTAGGGCAAGGAGTGGTGGCGGAGGTGGCGGCGGCGGCAGCGACACGAACTGGTGCGGTGGCGGCGGCGGCGGCGTCAGCGGTAGGACTTCTTCCCTAACCTTCCTTGAGCAGCCACTCGAGAGGAAAACTCTTCTTTTCTCAAATGATGGCTAGGGTTTGGGGGGGGGGTCACTTCCCCTCTTATAGAGCCCATGGTGGGCCAAGAGAGGAAAGGGCCCACTTGAGGCCCACAACCCACACCCATGCTCATAGAAATGAAATAAGGTTCAGAAAGGGAAAGGGCCTTAGGCTAGGGCCCCGAAACGAAGGGAACCCACCCCCATGGCCTAAGAGAGAGAGAAGAAGATATGCAAAGGCCCGCTTAAACACGTGCGGGCTACAAAAGTGCGAAATAAAGGAAAGGGTAGAACGATAAATCCCCGCGCGCGCGAGCCTGATGAAGTCTGTGGTGGCGAGATGAAGTCCTCACTTAGTGTAGTGAAAGTCGGCATCCTTCGTCTTCGCCTGTCGAGGGGGCTGGACGCGCGTGGGTGTCGGCTCCTCCGGCGCCGTAGTGTCATGCCTTGGTGGCAACGGGGGTCGTACGCCACCAAAGGTCTTAAGTTCTTCGTGACCCCCCCGCGTTTAGACTCGATTGCGAATCAATTGGAGTAGGATTGATGGCAAATTCCTCTTTGATTTCATCAAATTTTCCCCTTGAATTCCGAACGTCCACGAGGAAGAATCCGAGCAAATTCGCTTCAATCCACGATATTTGAAGCCCCATTCTTGCGGCAATAGGGTTAGTAGTGAGATTCGATCGATTATCAAGAGGTAATTTCAGTTTTTATTAGGTTTATATCTTTAATTTTGTAAATTAGTTCTTAGTGTTCTTCATTTTCCCCAAATTTCAGTCCGAAAAATCGCTGATTTTGAAAATAGGATATCTCTCTGATTATCCAAATCACTTGATTTTGGTTTCTTTGAAGTCCTCTTTTCATCAGCTTTCCATAGATAGCAAATTCGTCGAATTCCGAGTTCATTTGACCCTTCAATTTAACATTTGACCAAACACTGTTCATCTTTCATTAGAAGTCAAACGTTGACTTTTGGGGTCAATTACTCTCAATTTACAAATCGGAATTCGATCATTTTGGTCTCTTTAGATTCCTTTGGTTCTTAGATTTCCATTGACATATAAATTGCAAGATTTGGATTTCATTTGACTGGTCAATTTGAAGATTTCCTCTAAGGTGTTCATTTCAGGGATTTTCTAATATTTGATTTTCAATAATTCATAGTAAATACATTTCTTATCCAAAAATCACGAATTCTATGTCAATAAATTCCATTTTCTCTATAGTTTCTAAATATATAATTTTCGTAATCTTCTGAGGCCTTTTGATTCTCTGATTTTACAGAACACCTACTGTTGGTCAAAGTCAATACTTTGACTTTGACTTTTGACTTTTCTCTGTCAAATCCGTGATTTTAATTCTTAAAACTTCTTATTTAGTCTAGTTATATCATTTCTATTCATCACATCTTATTTTTACTTCTTTAAATCCTCTTTTAAACCTAAGTTTGACCAAGTCAACTCTGCAATTAAAGTCAACCCTGCTCTCTGTGGATCGACCCGATACTTACACATTACTTGATTCTATATCTTATCTTTGTGAGTTCGGTTTTATAAATTTTTTTTGTCCTAAGTCTCTATGTTTTAACGACGCACAAAAACGCTTCATCAGACATATTTGTGGGCGAAGTAAATATGTTTATCGTTGATTGTTTACCATTGTGGAGAATAAGATCCATCCTCTTTGTTCGTAATCTTCTTTAGTTTCATAAGGTGATCTTCAAAGATACATTTATAGAAGGACAAGAAAGAGGAGAGAAAAAACAAAGATGGACGTTTTATTATATCGGTGAGTGGATCTCATATTTACTGTATACGATTGTATCCTGGGAAGATCTATTTAGTTACACTTAATCTTGGTGGGATAGAGAGATTGATTGCCATTGTGGGATTTCTTAGGCATTACCATGAGATTGATTATCAAAAAGATCTTGAATACTTTAATGGTTGAATACTTTAATAAATAATCATGAGATTGCATTCACTTTAATGGGAGTAAATCTATGAGATTCTTTCTTGACAAACTATTGAGATAGGTTCTCCCATTCTAATCGTGAAGAGTGAACCCCAAATTTTTAGACTTCACAATAGACAAGAGATATAGAGAGAGATGACACACAATATGAAAATAATGACCACCTAGAATCAGATAAAAGTGAAGAAAAGTACGAGGAAGAACTCTCGCTAGCCCGGGGAATAAATCCTCTAGGAATGGCTCTCAAAGCTCTCTCACCTATCACCAAGAAAGTCCTCTTGAGGCTCTCCCAAGAATCCTCCAAGAAACTCCTCGCTAGCTCTCTTAGAAAATCTCTCAAGCTCTCTTTGATAGGCTACCTTAATAGGGAGGAGATGGCCTCTATTTTTTAACTGATGGGGGAGAAACGGGAGTCCTTAGCGGCTCATGAAACTCCAAGTCATGAAACCACGATAGGACGACATTAGAAGGGGGCAGTTTGAAACCCTCTCTCCCCTATTCTTGTCCAAAAGGAATCGTCAACTAAAGCGGACCGTTTCACTCTCCTCTTGCTGAGGTGACATAGAAAATGACAAGCCAAATCAACGCAAACAATGGATATGGTCACAATTTTCTTAGTACAAATCATGTTACTAAAGATTGTAGAAAAAAGGAGAGGAAGAGAGGAGAAGGGAAGAACAAGAATAGAGCAGATGTTTGATTGACGAATATTTCTGGATGTACAAGAGGTATTTATAATAGAATAAAAAGACTCGTTATAAACGTTTCATCGAGTAGTTACGTAAATTAGCCATGTCATGGCGTTACGGCTAATTTATGTAAATGTTACGGCTGTGGCGTTCTCCTTGTTGTGTGGCTAAGTTGGATTGGAGCAGTTACGTAATTGGTTGGAGTTACCGTTACTCTCTAATGTCTTAATACCCTCCTGCAAGCTCACGGTGGGAAGCACGTGAAGCTTGGACTTTAAGTGAAGAAATCGTTGCTTTGGTAAAGCTTTGGTCAAAAAATTAGCGAGTTGATCTTTGGTAGAGAGGTAGCCAATCCGGAGCTGCTTGGAGTTGACTAATTCACGGACAAAGTGATAATGAATTTCAACATGTTTCATCCTAGAATGAAACACAGGATTTTCCGCAAGGTAGGTTGCTCCAATGTTGTCGCACCATAGAATTGGTGAAAAAGGTAGCGGAAGCCGAAGTTCTTGAAGAAGAGATCTTAGCCGTAGAATTTCCGTTGTAGCATCTGAGAGGGCTCGATACTCTGCCTCTATGCTCGATCAGGAAACTATTTTTTTCTTCTGAGAACTCCATGAAATCAAGTTTTGACCAAGAAAGATGTTGAAGCCTCCAGTTGATCGTCTATTTGATGAAGAACTGGCCCAATCTGCATCAATGAAGACTTCTAAAGTGAAATCAGACTGTGAGTGATAAAAAAGGCTATCAGTCAATGTTCCTTTTATGTATCTTAACAAATGTTTGACTTTGAGCCAATCATCTTCAGTTGGAGAGTGCATTGATTGACATGCTTTGTTTACAACACATGATATATCTGGTCATGTAATTGTAAGATATTGCAATGCCCCAACTGTGCTACGATAGATAGAAGGGTCAACATATATCAATTTTGACAAGTTTGAAGTAGAAAATGAACATGGATTAGAGACCGGTTTTGTGTGTTCCATGTGTAATTTTTTAATAATCGAAAGTGCATATTTTGTTTGAAAGAGAAAACATCCATTAGATTTTCGAAGAAATTCAATGCCTAAGAAATAGTGAGCAGGTCCTAGATCTTTCATTGTGAAGGTATTTTTAAGTGTTTGAATGAGACGTGTGATATCCACAAAGCTTGGACTGATTAAGAGAATATCATCACCATATATCAATATAAATATAGGGGTGTTATTATGGTAAAGAAAAAAGGGGGAGGAATCAATGGATGATCCTTGAAAATTAAGAGAATGAAGGAAAGAAAAACGTTTAAACCATTCTCGAGGTGCTTGCTTCAGTCCATATAAAGATTTATGAAGTTGATAGACATAAGATGGAAATATTTTGTCTTGAAATCCAGGAGGTTGACTCATAAAAATTGTCTCAGTAAGGTTATGATAACATGCATTTATAACATGAATTCTTATATTTATTAACTCATATTCATGCTTATTTTATGTGAATATGATGCATGTTATCATACTTTTTTAGGAATTTTCTCCATTGGCATGTCATTTTCCTAAAGTTGATATTTATGCATAAATTATGGATAATTTCATTCTTAATAGATGATTAATCTTTTGTTTAAATGAATAGAAGTCAATCTCTGTTATGGAATGATTTTTGACTATAGTAAACATTTGGAAAGATAATTTCAAGATGAATTTATGATTTAAAGTGTTTAATGAAGAATGATTTAGGTAAATTTTAATTCATCTTGAGGTCTTCATTCTAAATATATTTTTAATTGACATGATATTAAAAAGAAGAGAATTTGTGATCCAATGGAGAAAATTTGGATTAAAAAGGAGTTGTATTTTGAGAAATATGAATTTCTAAAGTTTTAGCCCTTTTTCTCGATTTTTTTATTTTGAATTTTAAAGTGATTTTTTTAGATGAATTTCTTTGTTAAAATCGCAAAAGGGGGGTATTTTTGTTCACGAGCCCCCGACTAATGACGTGGGCGAGCTTACCCGACGTGGCAAGTAGGGCCCGAGGCGACCGGCCGACGTGGCAAGGCAGTGACGTGGCGCGCGGACCACCGCGCCGCTACAGTGGCACTCGAGGCCACGTGGCGACGCGGTGGCCCACGCGGGCGCGCGTGGCGCCGACGTGTGGCCGGAGCCACGGGTGAGGGGCCCGTGAGTCGGGAGGGCCCACGCAGTTAGTGGGCCACAGTTAGTATTTTGGGGCGGTAACGCAATAGGCGTTCTACCGCCCCTAATTTATAGGGGCGCATGCATCTTCCGTGTGGGACTATGTCCCACACGACACTCAAAGTTTGCAGGGTGACTTGGCGGCTTATCGTGCATGGATGCAGCCGATGCGTGGCGGAGATCGCGTGGACCCTGAGTCCACGCGATCATCAATTGATGCACGTGCGCAATATATATATTAAGTGACCAATCAACGTTGGCCGTGTGGAAGCACCAGGTGCATGCGATCGTGATCGTGACTGGGATCGTTATATGGGAGCATCGGACGGCTTACCTGACGCCACGTGGAGGCTCGAGAGCGCTGGATCTTCATCTCGATAATCGTCGATCGAACGGCTGACATTGAACGCGCCTCACGATCAAGCTTAACAGGATCGTGCAATCGTGACCGTTCCCTCACCTAAAGAGAATCGGACGGCTACGACGAATCGTGGAAGAACCCCACGATTACGGCCCGATCGAGCCGCGATCGCGGCGCGATCGAGCCGCAATCACACTCCATTTGCTGTGGAATCGATTCCACGACTGATGATCGGCTTCTTATCGAGGATATGGAGCACGATCGACGCCCGATCGACGCTCGATCGTGGTCCGATCGTGATCAACTGCGGCGATAATCGTGGCTAAAATGGAGCAAAAATCGTGGCCAATTCGTGGCAAATCCTGGAGCTACGACGTCGCCCCAAGGAATCGCTCCCACGACCCTTGCAAACCGCCTCCATGATGGCCTCCATTGCCCACGTTTTTCGGGCCTAATTTTCTCTTTAAAACCATGTATTTCCCTCTTTGTTCTTCAACTTTTGATCGATTCGTGAAAGAATTATGCAAATTTCTAGGAAGATCTTTAGTTCATCGTGATCCCCCCGCGTTTAGACTTGATTCCGAAGGGATTGGAGCAGGATTGATCGCGAATTCCTCCTTGATTTCATCGAATTTTCTCCTTGAATTCTGAAAGTCCATGAGAAAGGATCCGAGCAAATTCACTCCAATTCGCGCAAATTGGATTTTAATTCTCGTGGAAATCGGGTTAGTAGTGAGATTTGATCGATTATCAAGAGGTAATTTGAGTTTTTATTAGATTTAGAAGTTTAATTTTGCAAATTAGTTCATAGTGTTCTTCATTTTCCCCAAATTTCGGTCTGAAATTTCTCTGATTTTGAAAATAGGATATCTCTCTGATTATAATTCGAAATCACTTGATTTTTGTTTCATTGGATTCCTCTTTTTATCAGCTTTCCGTGGATAGCAAATTCATCAAATTCCGAGTTCATTTGACCCTTCAATTTAGCATTTGGCCACGGACTGTTCATCTTTCATCAGAAGTCAAATGTTGACTTTCAGGGTCAATTACTTTTTATTGAAAAATCAGAATTTGATAATTTCGGTCTTGTTAGATTCCTCTGGTTCTTATCTTTCCATTGACATATAAATTGCAAGATTTGGATTTCATTTGGGTATTCAATTTGAAGATTTCCTCTGAGGTGTTCATTTCGGGGATTTTCTGATCATTGATTTTCAATAATTCATAATAAATCCATTTCTTATCCAAAAATTACGAAATATATATCAATAAATTCCATTTTCTCTCTAGGTTCCAAATACCTATTTTTGTAATCTTCTGACTCTGTTTAATTCTCTGATTTTGCAGAACACTTACTGTTGGTCAAAGTCTACGCTTTGACTTTGACTTTTGACTTTTATCTGTCAAATCCGAGATTTCAATTCTTAAAACTTCTTATTTACCTTATTTATATCATTTCCATATCTTATATCTTATTTTCTCTTATTTAAAACTCGTTTTAAACCTAAGTTTGACCAAGTCAACTCTGCGATTAAAGTCAACCCTGCTCTCTGTGGATCGACCCGATACTTACCCAATACTTGATTATTCTATCTTGTCTTTGTGAGTTCGGTTTTATAAATTTTGTTTGACCATCGTCTTTGTGTTTAACGACGCACAAAAACGACACGTCAGGTTACCATGTAGAAAGCATTAGAAACGTCCATTTGATGAATATACCAATTTTTAGTGATGGCTAAAGAGAGTAACAATCGAACAGTGGTGATTTTTATAACTGGAATAAAGGTTTCTTGGTAATCAAATCCTTCTTCTTTTTTGTAACCTTTAGCCACAAGTCTAGCTTTGTATCTGTTGATGGTTCCATTAGGTTTTTGTTTGACTTTGTATATCCATCGACAACCTATGACATTCATATTTGGACTTTTAGGTACTAAAGTCCATGTGTGATTATGATGAAGAGCTTGAATCTCTTTTTCCATGGCTTTAGTCCATTCACGATTTTGTAGTGCCTGAATATGACTAGAAGGTTCAAAATGACTGTTGGATTGAGTGATTAAACATTCAGGTAGTGGATGTTTGGTGATGGGCTGAGTTTGTTTATATAAGTCTGTAAGAAATTTTTTTTTTCTAGGAGGTGTTGAATCAGGTGATAGTGATGAAAACATGGGTTGGTTAATTGATGATTCTGAAGAGGTTAAGTAAGGTGAAGAATGAGAATCAGGTGTACCTTCCTAATTCTCTGTACCTGGAAATTTTGGATCTTCAGGGAGAATGGTAGTCGGCACATGAGAAGGAGATGAAGTTGACTTGTTTAGAAAAGATGATGCAAGTGGAACAAACTCGGATAGTGACTGTGAGAGAGCAATTATGACCAGTCCTTGTCCCAAAATGCCTTGTGACTCAGTAGAAGGAGGTGCTTAGAATAGTATGGAATTTAAAAAAGGGAAAATATTCTCTTTGAAGAAACATCCTGTGAAATGTATAGCTTACTTGTAATCAATGATAGGCATCGATAACTTAAGTGCATGTGACTATAGCCAAGAAATACACATTTTTCAGACCTTGAATCAAGTTTATTTTTCATGTAAGCCCTTAAGAGAGGATAACATAGACATTTTAAGGTTCGAAGAAAATATTATTCGAGTAATTCTTTATATAGTAATTCATATAGTGATTTATATTGTAATAAAGGAGTAGTCATCCTATTAATAAGATAGGCAGAGGTGCATACCGCTTCATCCCAGAATTTTGCTGGCAGGGATGCTGTTTAAAGGAGAGAAAGGGTTGTCTCTATGAGGTGTCGATGTTTTCTTTCTGCACTCCCATTTTACTCAGGTGTGTAAGGGCAGGAGACACGATGACTAATTCCATGTTTCTTGAGATAACTTTTAAGCGCATGAAAATCACCTCCCCAGTCAGTTTGAAGAGAGATCAATTTGGTAGAAATTTGTCTTCTGCCTTACGATGAAATTCCATGAAGATGCGAAGAACATCACTCTTATTCTTTAGAGGATACAACCAGGACTATTTTGTAAAATCATCAACAAATATTACATAATATTTAAATCTGAAATGGAATATCTCAGGGGCTGGACCCCAAACATCTGAATGTATAAGTTCAAGAGGCTTTGAAGATTTATGTCATGAAACTTTAAAAGGTAATTCGTGAGACTTTGAAGAGCAACATGCATCACATATAAAATGTCTAATATGATGTGAAACATGAATTTCAAAATCTTTTAAAATGTTCTGGAAAATGTGAAAGTGAGGATGCCCAAGTCTACTGTGCCATGTTTCTTGTGATGCTCGTTCTCCTATGTTGGCAGTGAATTGGTGCATGTGGTTGAGAATGTAGAGTCCATCTTTATGTGTGCCTCTCATTTCCACCTCCCCTGTCTTGTTGTCCTTCACTAGGCAGAAGAAAGCATGAAATTCTCTGAAGAGATTGTTATCAAGGGCAAATTTATAAACCGAAAATAAATTTTTAGTGATTAGTGGCACATGTAAAACATCCTTTAATTTAAAAATGTTATTTTGATTATGTAAGTATGCCTTACCTGTGTGAGTGATCTGCATATCTTGACCATTTCCAACATATAATTGATCAGGTCTAGAGTAGACAAAAGGATCCTGTATGTCACTTAAATTTGGGGTGATACAGTGAGAAGGACCAATATCAGGGTACCAAGTAACCCCTTGCAGTGATGGATTTATGGCAGTAGTGACCATGTTTGCCTGAGGATTACTACATGATGCTCGAGAGTTGGAATTCTGATTTCTTGGATTCCACTGATGCTGTTGACGGAACGAATCGATGTGGTCATCAATTGCACACCGATTCATGTCAAAACAAAGTTCAAACTTATTAATTTAATGAAAATAACTCGAATTGAGGGGTATAATGGTAAATATAGGTCAAATCCACAAGGAATTAGGGAAATTCTTGATGATCTCTTCGAATTTGATCAAATCGTACGATGAATCGGTGATAGAAATTGGTAAAATGGTATATTATGAAAGAGGACTTGAAGACGAATCCACGGAATAAAAAATCAATGAATTTGACTTTGATTTTGCAGAGAAATTAAAGATTGAACAAAGGTGAAATTTCTGAAAACTGAAATCGCGATTTTACCAAAATTAAGAC
>CM044116.1:946005-983362 GCA_024174645.1 Lemna minuta | reverse complement strand
TCGAGAACCAGAAAAATGAAGGGAGGGGGGGGGGCGTGATTCGTGGATGGCGGGGAGGAGGAGGGAGCAGGACGTTGGAGGTGGAGGAGGAGGGGTTGTGGAGGCACAGCAAACCTGAGCGGTGGCGGCGGCATGAGGCGGCGGTGGCAGCGGCGGCTTGGGCGGTGAACCACCGAGATAATGCGTGATGGAAGCAAGAAGAGGCAGCGGTCTCGGCGGTGGGCGTGGCGGCGGCGGGCGCGGCAGCGGCACAACGGCGTGCAGCGGCGGCGGCGGCGGCAGCGGCGGTTGGTCTTCTTCTCCGATCTTCGTTGAGCAACCACTTGAGAGGGAATCACTCATTTCTTTCTTCAAATGACGGCTAGGTTTTGTGGGGGGGTCCCTTCCCCTCTTATAAAGCCCATAATGGGCCGAGAGAGGAAAGGGCCCACTTGAGGCCCACAGCCCCACGCCTAAACATACTCATAGAAAATTAAAGGTTCACAAAGGGAAAGGGCTTCACGAATGGGATTCCACAAAGGGGGAAACCCACCCAGAAGCCTAAAAGAAAGAAGGAAATATGCGAGGGCCCGCTTAAACACTTGCAGTCTAAGAAAGTTCATAATAAAAGAAGGATATAATAGATAACTCCACGCGTGTGCGAGCCTGGTGAGATGTGTTGTGGCGAGATGAAGTCCTCACTTGGTGTAGTGAAACTCGGCATCCTTCGTCTTCGCCTGTCGAGGGGGCTAGACGCGCGCGGGTGTCGGCTCCTCCAGCGCCGTAGTGTCATGCCTTGGTGGTGATGGGGGTCATACGCCACCAACCACCTTTTACCTTTCTTCAAACCTTTGACCGCTTTGAACCTTAATTACACCCTTTGACTTGTAAGATTTAGAGTTGACTTGGCCCTTAAATTGATAAAGAGAGTATTTTCTCTTCTTCTATTTGACGGAATGAGACCGAGTGGTCATTGAAAACACACGATCAAGGGTTAAAATAAAGTCCAAACTTACCAATTTCAAGAATAATTCATGAATTGAGGGGTATAATGGTAAATACGGGTCAAATCCATAGGGAATTAGGGAAAATTCTGATGATCTTTTCAAATTTGATCCAATCGGTCAATGAATCGGTGATAGAAATTATGCGAATTAAAAATTTATGAAAGAAGACTTGAAGAAAAATTCACGAAATCAAAAATCACTCAATTTGACTTTGATTTCGCGGAGATATCAAAGGTTGAAGAGAGGTAAAATTTCTGAAAAATTAATATCGCGAAGTCTGAAATTAACATCTAATTTTATGATTCTAAAATGAAATTAAATGCTAAACGAAGATAGATTAAGATGAGACACAATCCCTAACCCACAATTGCGATTGAATTGATCCAATTAGTCGCCGAAATCAAGGCTATTCATCAAAACTCGGAAATCGCGATTCGTGGAGTTCAAGTGTCGATTTCTTCTTTGTGGATTGTCAACATCTTGATCTTAAGCACTCCGCAGATGCGGAAATGAGTCTAGAAGTGATCAGGATCAAGAGATGTAAGAGATTTGGTGTCTAAACAGTCCGATTAAGTCGAATTGCTTTCGAATGCTTTACAATCTAGAAGAACATCTCAATTTATCGTGTGATTTGGGCGTAACTGTTAGATCTCCATTTAATCCGCGATTAACAGCTCTGATGAAACACATCGGATGCAAATTGTTACTGTTAAGTCGTAACTGTTGGATCACCGATCAAACGACGAGATGGAGCCACATCGCATGCGTTATAAAACGCATCAAAACGCTTGCTGTTGGATTGCGATTGGACTCTCTTGATTAGGGAAGTCCAAAGACCGACCGAAGGTCGGTCGACCGGACTGAACCAAGACCGTCGGTCCCAGAAAATGGACCGGACCAGTCTCGGTCCAAATTCGGTCCAGTCTGCGTTAGGCCTTCGGTCTTGGACTGAAGGCCAAAATCCGGAAATCCGAAATTTCGAATAGAAGATCGAAGGCGAAAATCTGAAAATCCGAATACAAGACCGAAGGCCAAAATCCGAATTCCGAAGGCCTTCGATCTTGACTGTAAATCCATAGTCTTGACCGTAAATCCGAAGGCCTTCTGATATAATTAAATCCGATTATCCGAAGGCCTTCATCTTGACCACAGTAAATCCATAGTCTTGACCGTAACGAAGCTTTCGCCTTACCTAGTCGCAGGCTCGCAGCATTCGGGCTCTTCCGGCATCTCCAAGCATCTCCAGGCATCTTCCGCCATCTCCATCATCATCGTTAAATCTCTACAGAGTACAGTAAGTATTTTCTTAGAGAAAATACAGTGGGGAAGAACAAGAGTTCATCTTCATAAAAGTTTGTAAACTGGAGAAATTCTCGCTCTTCCCCTTTGCGGGCCATCATATTTTCTTGAATGATCCGCCTGTCAATGACTCTGCGGTTCCCATGACAGTTTTCTTCTTCTACGGTTTCCTATCTTGCTCGCCCTCTACCTCTCGTTTCTTTCTCTCGTTAATTTTCTTCTTCTGCCTGAGTAAGATCCATCTTTCAATTTCTTGTTAAAATTTGTTGGAGTTTATTTTAGAAATAATTTGTCTTCTTATGTTGCTAGCATTTACTTCTCTCTCTCGCCACAAACTAAAGTGACTTGTGATCAAGTGTTCAGAAAATGGTTGAGTGTTCTTGAACAATTGAACTTGGCCTTCTACTTGTACGGCTTGAGTTTATGATCTATCTCATAAAAATGGACTTTGGCTCTTCCCTGTACAAGAAGAGAACCTAGTTGGTTTCATTTATGTGATCAGTCTACATCCAGCTATATTCTATGATAAGAGAGTGAGAGATAGAGATAAGAAGATATCTCGATTCAGAGAGAGTAGGGGCTTCAGCGAGGAGATTCAAGCACTAGCTTGATGTTAAACTCAGAGGAAAACCCTAATCCCACCTTTTCTTTCTTGCCCTACTTCAAAGTCTGACGATGCAGATTATAAGATAATTAACTATTTATGAATCTCTTGAATGAGGAGGGGTTTTTTCATATGCTTGTGTATGAGGATTTTGGTGTCATTACGTGTTAGATTAGCCCTCCTACTGCAGTACAGGATTTTTGGGTGTTAAAAATTTATTTTTATAATGTTTTCACCAGTCGTTTCACATTTTTTAGCCCATCAATTATAGTAAGTCCTTGTTTTTTTAGCCTATATAACTTCTTATTAGATGAAGATATTGATGCTCGAGTTATTTCTTCTGAATTCCACTTCTTTCCCAAAATGGAGAAATATGTACCCTTATTTATTGGGTTAGATGATGCTGAAATGAATGTAATATCTTTATTTCTGTAATATCTTTCTTCTCTCTTAATTCTCCATTAATCGTTATTTCTCATCTCTTCTTTCTCTACAAAAATCTATCTCATTTTATTTTCTTATTCCTTTTTCTCTAAAAATATCTTCTCTCTTATTCCTTTTCTCACTCTATCTCATTTCTCTCTTATTCTTTCTTACTCTCTCTCTTATTTCTCACTCTCCTCCGTTACTTCTTTATTTCTCTATATCTTTCTTCTCTCTTATTTCTCCATTAATCATTATTTCTCATCTCTTCTTTCTCTTAAAAAATCTATCTCATTTTCTTTTCTTATTCCTTTTCTCCGTTACTTATTTCTTCCTCTATATCTTTCTTCTATCTTATTTCTCCATTATTTCTCATCTCTTCTTTCTCTAAATATGTTTGCCTTTTAATTTTTAACTCTAATTTGTAATCTCATTTTTATCTTGTGTTTTAGACTATCATCGATGGAGTCAATTGGAGATGAGGTACACTTTATTTTACATTGATCTCTAAAAATATTTGATGATAGCTTACTAATGGTATATATTTTCTTTTAGATTGAATCAAACAATGTATCAACATTTGTTTCTACAAGTGCTACAGCTACAAGCTCTTCACAACGAAAAAAACCCTCACCGGTCTTAGTACATTTCATGAAGATCACGGACGATGAGTATCTTTGCAAAATTTGTAAGGTAGCTACCCCATCGAAAGAGATAAAAGTCAAGAGGGATAGAAGCAGTAGCACAATCAAGTTATGGAATCACTTGGAAAGATTTCATGTTGAGATTTATAAGCAACTAAGGCCATCAAATGCTCCTAATACTTTAACAGTACTATTTTTCAAAGAGTTCAAAAATTTTTCAGTGCAGGGAATTCGTGAGCAGACAAAGAAAGAGTGCATAGATTTAATTGTTAAGACAGATGTGCCTTTTATGCTACTTGATCATCCTCAATTTAGAAAGTTTTGCAACTATTTAGTACAAGGTGAAGCAGGGATTCCTAGCCGCAATTCCGGACGACGATGGATGGAGAAATTATTTGAAGATGAAAGGGATAAGGTAAGAGAATTACTTCGACCAATTGAAAGGGTGTCCCTTACAACAGACACTTGGACAACTACAAATAATGTGACAATACTTGGGATCACAATACATTGGATTGACGATATGTGGAGACTTCATGAACAAGTGCTTGCTATTGAAGAGCTGGGTGTATCACATCGAGGGATAATTTTAGCAGAGGTGGTGCATCGTGTGTTAGAAGAGTATGATCTGACTCAAAAGGTAAGTAAACATGAATTTAACCTTCCTTGTTTTCAATCTTAAATCTGTAAACATGAATTTTTTTGCTAGGTTTTTGCTATCACAACAGATATTGCTAGCAATAACAAGACAATGGCTGTAAGTTTGGAAAACTTATTACGTGAGAGTGGATCGACATTCACCAAGCAGTTCCATGTGCCATGTATGGCCCATGTTCTCAACCTAGTTGTTCAAGGAGGCTTGAAGCAGTTGGGTAATTCATCATCGACTTCATTATGTTCAGAAAGTGAGAGTGATGAAGAGTGTGAAGAAGATGAAGTGGAAGTTACTTCACAAAGACCATTTGGAGAAATTCTTCGTCGACTTCGAAAACTTGTTCTTGCGACAAATAGCACACCACAAAGAATTCATCAGTACAAGGAATTATGTGAAAGGTATAACATGTCAAATAAAAACTTATTAACCATAGATGTCTCCACTAGGTGGAATTCGATGTATGCCATGATTACGACAACATGTGACAAGAGGAAGGTGTTGAATACAATGGCAACAACTTGTCTTAAAGGTGGTAAAGGAATTTCTTTAATTATATCAGAAGAGTGGGATCTTCTTAAGATTTTTGCAGATGAACTTCTAGCTTTTAAGGAAGCCACCGAGATGTTTTTGCAATCAAAGGCCATTACATCGCCTAATGTTACTTCTATTTTTGATCTTTTGTTAAATCAGTTGAACACGTCAATTATTGCCTTAGATAATCCTTCTCAAGGTGTGATGGGAAGACCAATGAGAAGAGAGCAAGCAGAGGCACTGAAAGGAGCATATATTGTGATGAAAACAAAGTTACTTAAATACGAGCCACAGGTAAAAAGAAAGCCAATCTTTCCTATTGCTATAGTATTAGATCCATCTTTGAGATTTGAATATATTCCAACTGATGACCAAGAGTATATCACAAAGACTTTGAAGCATTTGCTTTAATTGATGCCTGTCTCACCAATATCAAGTGCTTGCTCGCAAAGTGAGCCATTATCTATTCCTTCTGCAACATGTTCAAAAATGATGGTTGAATTGATGAAGCGTAAAAGGAAGAAGAACGTAAACATCTTATTAGAAAAACCAGTATCTGATGAAATATTTGATTATTTGCATGACTCTCAAGTTGAATGTTCTCATCTCAATGCTTTACAATGGTGGTGTAAGATTGGGTCTGAAAAATATCCACGACTTGCAATGTTAGCAAAGGGATTTCTCTCAGTTTGTGCTTCGAGCTCTCCATCAAAGCGTCTTTTCTCATCAGGACGGGGGATCGTAACATACAAAAGGGGAAAATTATCTGCAAGAACTATATCTATTTTGATGACCCTAAAATCTTGTGGTAAAACGGATGAAGCAGATACTGATGAAGAAGAATTTGGTGAAGATACGAACTAATTTTTATGTTATTCTACTTTCTTCTTCTTTATTTCAAATCAACAAGTATCATCGGTAAGGTACTATAATCTAGTAATGGACGTTGATACATTTATCTCTTTTCAGGTATGCATATTCATGGTCAAGAGTAGGGAAGTCATCTTCAGGGGCATCTCCGAGTCCTCCCATTATTTCAAGTCATCGGTAAGCATTTCTAACTGATCATTTTTGAAGTAATTGATTTTTTTGCAAGATATTAAGGAGAACGATGTGATGATTTACATGAATAATTGATGATGGCAAGAATTGATTTTTTCGGGACAGCAATGGGAGAATGATGTGATGATTTCATGAATAATTGATGATTTTTCTGCAGTAATTGATGTGATGATTTTTTGCAGGATATTAAGGAGAACGATGTGATGATTTACATGAATAATTGATAATTTTTCTGTAGTAATTGATTTTTCTGCAAGATATTAAGGAGAATGATGTGATGATTTCATGAATAATTGATGATTTTTCAGCAGAATTGATTTTTTCTGCAAGATATTAAGGAGAATTGATTTAACAATTTTCTGCAAGATATCTTTTTTACTTCTATTTTTTAGGATTTATTTATTTATTTTTATTAAGGAAATGGGGAAATGGATCTCTTTTCAGGTACGCTGAAAAGACCGAAGTTAAGACCGAACCGGACCGTGACTGAGGTGGACTGAGACCGGACCGAGACCGGACCGAGATCGAGACTTGGACCGAATGGTGTGCCAAAAACCGGACCGGACCGGGACCGCCCAACCCTACTCTTGAAGTGTTTTCCGTTGATTTAATCTCAAACGTTATAACTCCTCTTAATCAACGGTTGAGATTAAAACTCAATCCAATGAATCCAATCTCACCACGTAACCCCCCTCACTTAAGTGAAGATCAACGGCTTAATATAGTGCATGTTCCAACCATCATGAGAAAGACACAGAAGAAGAGTTTCTTTACCATTATTTCAGTCAAAATGGCCCTTAGAAATAAAAAAAAAAGGTTAAAAAAGAGAGTAAATTGAAGCTAATCATTACTCTTCAATACAAATGACGAATGCTATATGTAAAGCTGATTCTAAATTCTACTATGTAAGACTAATCCATCACTGCACGAATGATCGTATGTATTCCCCGACAAGCTTATGTATATGTATGGATGATAGTCACGTTCAATTATGGGTATATGCTGGAAACATAAGGTAAACTCACATGCTGGAAAGGATGAATGAATAATGAAGAAAGCTGTAGTGGATAAATAGGAAACTTAGAAGAATATAAGATCTATATGTATGTTATTAGTAATAATGATTAGATATTCATGTGCATGATGTAGTCATAATTGTACCTCACCATGATTAATTGAATCATAAGAGAAAAAATATGCATAACTGTGGAGATAAAGAGATAAAGTTTTGTTAAAAACCTCTCTCTTCCATTGATGCACTTGATTCCTTTGCTCTTCGTCTCCCTAAATCTTCCAATTTCCCCCTTAATTCATGATTCTTTTCGTCATAAACTTGAATCCCAAAGGATTCGACACCTAATCACTTTCGATCTAGATCAGTTTTACCTTATGAGTAATTCAGTATTTTTTGATGCTCAAACTTGTGCTTTGATATATGCTTCAATGATCGCTCATTGTCTTGGATATGTCAACGGCAACAGGGACTGCAAAAAAGAAAAAGGGAGATGCAGGCAATGACAACGATGAGGTAATCTAGGCGGCAGATGCATCATAGACAGAAGAGGGATGTAACCCGGCTTTGATACCTTGTGCAATAGAAAACACTGACCATGCTACCTGAACCAAACACTGAGCACGATCAAGCTCACTAACTAAACTTAAAGAATGGCAGATTGAGAAATCCCTGAACAAAATGCCCATTTAATCCACACAAGTTTTCCGTTCAAAACAAATAAAACCAAGCTACTCCACACAAGAAAAAGCATCAAATCACCCAACATCAAATCATCCAATTTGGGAAAGACAAGCAACCACCCAGACTTGAGAGGTGCGGCCATGAACCCACAGTACCATTGAAGAAAATCAAATAGCGTATGATCCCTACCAAGACAGATCATCTTGATCACGAGTAATGCATTTCATAGTCATCAAGATCAGGGCACCATTTAATCTCCTCAAATTATACCCGATAATTGATTGTATTCAAGATCCAAATTCTGAGGTCAATTTTGACAGTTTAATCTCCCCTGCAGAATGATCTATTCGTGAACAAAGCTTCAAAAAGCTCTTAGCCAAATACCCATTAGATCCACTCATGAAGCTTTCAATTAAAAAACAAACAGAGAATCTACATGCACACGAAAAAAAAGAAACCACGCCATTAATTCACTACGAATTTGGGGCAGAGAAGAACTACCCAGACTTGGGAAGCGCCGAATGGAATCCTCTATGCGAGGACTCGAGATCAAACTTCAGCTGTCTCGCCTCCTCCTCGTTCAACTCATCGGATGCCCCCATCCTCTCCAACCTCGAAACCCACTCCTCACCTTCCTCTCCCCGGTACCTCGGCGGCAAAACTCAATTTCCCCAACGACAAAGACAGATCCGACAGAAGCGGATGTACCTGATCGACCGCCCTCATGCTCAGTTCGAGCGCGTCCATCGCCGTTATAAAGTGCTGAACACATTCCGCCACCATACTAAACGAAAGAGATGCTAACGGGGGCGCGGACACTTTGTGTTCTTCGGTGGCGGGCACTCCGGATTTGATCAAGCGGTTTAAGGCGGCGGGGCAATCCAATTGGTATTCTTCGGCGAAGCTCTCGATCGAGGGCACCACGTCTCTGAGGATGTTGGAGAGGTTCTTGAACTGGCCGATGAGTTTTCTGCACTCGAGTTCGTAGTCGGCGGAGGAGACGAGATCTCGGACGTAGGCTTTTTCGAGCTTTTCCGTGGTTTTGATGATGGCGTAGAGCTCCGCGAAGTTCTCGAATGCCTCCCGGCCTTTCTTGTCGCTCCACGGCATGACTTCCATGGCGGGGGAAACCCAGAGGAGAGAAATAAATTGCTAGACAGACAGAGAGAAGAGAGAGAGAGAGAGAGATTGGGACGCGATCGCGGGAGGAAGTAAGCGTAGAGGAGGGGAAAGGAAGGGGCGGGGAAGAGGGGAAGAAAAGGACGGGTCAGTTAATGGGCTGGACAAAGGTGGGGTACCTGGAGATATTATGAGGCCCATTGTAGTTAGCAAAAGGATAAAGATATCTTTAGAACTTGCTGATTCCTCAAATTTATGGCTTGATTTCAAGGGGAAGAGTATCTTTAGAACTTCTCAGACGAATGGCTAAGATTATTATTTTTTGAAAATATGAATCGTCGCCCAATCAGAGTGCACCGTATACCCCTTCGAGTAAGTGAAAATCAAGGTCTAAGATTAAATCGTTTCCTTTCACGTCGATCAGACGATTCTGAGCACTCCCCGTCACTTGTGTAAAAGAAAACAAAAACGTACTCCAACTTGAAAAAAATAGAGGCAAAAATCATGGAGCAATATCAGTGGATTAGCTCATATCCTGTAAAAGATGCTTAACCCACTAGTGACACACACACACACATACACATGTGTGTGCCACATGGCGCATGCATACGCTGCCATATGGCGGCAGACAAGCAACTTCAACGCATCAGCTATCATGTCAGTGTGTGATAAAACAAATATTTTTATTATTTTAAACAAATAAAAAAAATCAAAATTAGAAAGGCTTCTATAAAAAAAAGAATTCTAGTAAAATCTCTAAAAATTAGAAAAATCATAACTTTCAAAATACAATCTTTTTTATTTAAATTTTTTGCTTGATAAAAAATGAAAGTATCTATCATTTTAAAAAGTCAAATTTAATAAATAACAAGAAAATAAATTTTTTTATCAAAAATAGACTCATTTATTTAGAAAATAAAATTAAGAAATAACTCAGTGTATATAAAAATATTTTCTTTTATTATTTGGAATTAAAAATTAATTATAATCTCAAATAAATGAGGAAATAATATACTCTAAAATAAGTTTTTTAATTACGCATTATTATCCCTAAAATAATAAATTTTGAGATTATAACTTAAAATTACATAAAATGAAAGATATGCACTCAAAGTATGATAACATGCATAAGAATGAAATATTTCATTCCTTAATTTATGTTAATAATTATAAAATTACCACTATAAATTTCATGTTATCAAGTGTCTTGCAACAAACTCGAATGAGTAGAAAATGCATAAAGTTCTAAAATATTTTTAATGCACTTATGTGAGGGCATTACCATGCAATGGTGCAGCACCCCCTATCATGATGCACACACAACACATGGCACAAATTAAACTTATCTTTATTACTTTTTAACTTATACTTTCTTACTCTTATCGCAAGTGATTTTAGACATTGTTTATATCTGTGATCATGTGTTCAATGAATGCATGCTATTAGCTCATCACATTTATATTGTACCCAAGATGTCATTTTGAGTGATTTTATGGTGTATCCAACCTAACATCATTAAAGGAGACCATGCATAATTGAGTTGATGTATATGGATTATCCCAATCTATATACATCAGGTTTGTTATAAAGAAAAATAATAAGAAGAGTCACAAAATGTTGTCTAATCTTTGATCATGATTCTCACATCAAACCTTTGTTAAGTGCTGATTTTGTGGATCCTTATTTTTTAGAAGTATTTTTGGAGCTTTGAAATATTTAAATCTTGACTAGATATCCCCTTTAGGTGAAGTAGTCTATGTCAAAGCATGAAAAATCCAACTTCAACATATTGGACAAGATTTATGCTCCTTGAAAGAGATATGAATGGTGACATCCTCTATAGACTTCAAGGCTGTGTAAAGGGATAAGACAATTTTCTGAATTCTTTGAGGAACATAAATAAAACAAAATTAGGGGACTAAATTGACACATTTAGAGTAATGTGATGTGTTGGGTTTTGAACATAAAAGTGCAATGAGAGGTTTATTGGGTTGCGTTGTGGTGGTGGTTGGAGGGGGGGGAGGACCATCAGAAAGGAAGAAAAAGTTCAAATCTAGTAAAAAAATTAAGTTAAAATATCTAATATAATAGAGATCACTAATCCCCTATCATCAGTTAATCATATTACCACCGATTCACTAATGCTTCATCATATCACCATGCTTAATCTACTCTAATCACAATCCTAGCTTGATTTCTTCTCTACCATAAGATTGAGCATTAAGAAATGCTCTCCTTGGGCCTTGACCTTCTCTCCTCTTCCTTATGGTAGCCTAATTCTAAGAGAGATCCAAAAAACAAGAGAGAAGAGAGAAAATAGAGCCTTATATAGAGAGGGTCTTTTAGGGTTCTAGGTGACCAATGGCAGAGATCTTTCGCTCTTGCGATCAAGGGTGGAGATGCACTACCCAAGGATGTCCAAGGGTTTAGTTACCTACTTTAAGAGGTAATCTGATCCCTAAATGAGGTGGCCCAATCCCTTTCTAAAGAATGAGGCTCACCTCCTCAAAAGGAGGTAATAATACCCATTTCTAAAGACATGGGCCCCACCTCCAAAAAGTGAACTCCCAACTCCTCCTTATGTAAGGAGGACGTCCAAATTAAGAGGGTGACCTCCACTTCATTTTAAATATAAAATAAAATAATTTCAAAGGATTTTAATACAGGTTGAGAATTTTCCCTTAAATAGAGAAAGTTGAAAACCTTTGACTTCCTTGACTTAGCCTAGTGGCTGCCCCCAAAAGGATAAAATGATCTCTATAATTATTTAAAAGATTAAATTGACCACATTTTACCTTTCTTCAAACCTTTGACTGCCTTGAACCTTAATTACACACTTTGACTTCTAGGATTTAGAGTTGACTTGGCCCTTAAATTGATAAAGAGATTAATTTCTCCTCTTTCATTTGATGGAGTGAGACCAAGTGGTCATTGAAAACACACGATCAAGGGTTAAAATAAAGTCCAAACTTATCAATTTCAAGAATAATTCATGAATTGAGGGGTATATTGGTAAATAAGGGTCAAATCCATAGGGAATTAGGGAAAATTCTAATGATCTTTTCAAATTTGATCAAATCGGACAATGAATTGGTGATAGAATTTAGGAAAATTGATAATTTATGAAAGAGGACTTGAAGACAAATCCACAGAATCAAAAATCACTCAATTTGACTTTGATTTGGGGGAGAAATCAAAGATTGAACAGAGGTTAAATTTATGAAAAATTAAAATCGCGAAATCTGAAATTAACATCTAAATTAACTCAAATTATGATTCTAAAATGAAATTAAATGATAAAAAAAGATAGATTAAGATAAGACACAATCCCTAACCCACAATTGTGATTGAATTGATCCAATTAATATCCGGAATCAAGGCTATTAATCAAAATTCGGAAATCGCGATTTGTGGAGTTTAATTGTCGATTTCTTCCTCGTCGATCGTCGACATCTTGATCTTAAGCACTCCGTGGATGCAGAAACGAGTCTAGAAGCAATTAGGATCAAGAGATTCAAGAGATTTGGTGTTTGAACAGTTCGATTAAGTCGAATTGCTCTTGAATGCTTTACAATATGGAAGAACATATCAATTTATAAGGCGATTTGGGCGTAACCGTTAAATCTCCATTTAATCTGCTATTAATGGCTCTAATGAAACACATCGGATGCAAATTGTTACCGATAAGTTGCAGTTGTTGGATCGCCGATCGAACATTGAGATGGAGCCACATCGCATGCCTTATAAAACGCATCAAAATGCTCGCCGTTGGATTGCAATCGGACGCTCTTGATGTGTTTTCCATCGGTTTAATCTTAAACGTTATAACTCCTGTTGATCAATGGTTGAGATTAAAACTCAATCCAATGAATCCAATCTCACCACGTACCCCCCTCACTTAAGTGAAGATCAACGGCTTAAACTCTTCGCCCGATCAGACGCTCCACAAGCTGTCACGTTGCCTCCCCTCTTTGACCGTTAATCATGACATTATAGGACGACCTAGATCGCGCCACATCACCTGCACTCTACAAATAATATGAAAATTCGATTTAAATTAGAAAAGTAGATTTTTAATTCTAGAAAATCCTTAGAAATTTATTAAAATTTCAAAAAAATTCAAAAAAATTTGGAAGAATCTCTGAAAAATTAGAAAATTCTTAAATTTTAAAATATAATTCCAAATGAATCCAAATTTCTTTCATTCGATCACAAGTTTAATTATCTATTATTTGAAAAAATCAAATTTAAAAAATAACAAGAGACTTACCTTTTTATTTCAAAAATACATTCATTTCTTTAAGATTTAGAACTTTAAAAAAGTAAATGAATGTTTAAAGAATGATTTCTCTTACTACTTAACTTTAAAAACTAATTATAATCTCAATAAAACAAAGGGTTATGAAATTATTTATCTTTAATTCATCATAATTAACCCTTAAGTAAAGTATTTTGAGATTATAATAACTTTTTCATAGAATGATAGATAAATACTGATAAATATGATAACATGCATAGAAATGAAATCTTTATGCCTTAATACACATTAATAATCATGTATTATCATGTCTAATAATAATGTTATTAACATTAGAATTTGTCTCAATATATTTTCACATGTTTTCCTATGTCCTTGCATCCATAAAACACATGTTTTCACTTAATTTCAAGGAAGTCAAATGGCGTTAGTCTCAAGATATACAAATAAAAGAAATGATGCATGAAGAGGCATATTCATGTTTATGCATAATCAACACTAACTAGAGGGATAAAATGATGAATGCAAAAATATCACAAAAGCATGATATCTTCTATCATATTAGGAAGAATTTTGCATTAAAATCTATTTGTGATCCATTTACGCATTATCACTCTCCCTCTCCCATTCTCACATGCACTCTTTGCCTCTCTCTACTTCTCTCTCCCATCTCTCTCTTTCCCTCTGATAACATGCTATATGTACATCATAAAACATGATTTTTCACGCATATTAAAGCATAAATGATTTCATTTCCATGCATGTTATCATATTTATATGTATTTTTCTATTATTCTCTTAAAAATTCATTATAAATCTCAAAATACTCTAATTTAGGGTTAATTTTGATAAATTAGAGCTTAAAAATTTGATAACCCATATTTTTTTGAGATTATAACTGTTTTTAAAGTTAATAAGAGAAATAAATTTTATAAACATTCATTTTATTTTCTAAAGTTTAAAATCTTAAGAAATGAATGTATTTTTAAAATAAAAATTTTAACTCTTATTATTTATTAAATTTGACTTTTTAGAATAATAGATAATTAAATTTTGGATCAAATGAAAGAAATTTGGATTAATTTGGAGTTATATATTAAAAGATATGATTTTTACAAATTAGGGAATTTTTTCAGATTTTTAAACTATTTTCCTTATTTTATTTTCGATTTTTAAACTGTTTTTAATAAATAAATAAATTAAAAATAAATAAATAAATAAAAGTGGGTGCGGGGCCCGCGTGGATGCGACGTGGCACGCAAGGCAGGGTTGCGCGATCATGATTGAGTTGCCGATCTGATCGTCGCGCGACAATCGATCGATCGATCGGCGATCAGAGAAAACTTGATTTTCTGATCGATCGATGATCGCTCGATGAAATCGCCGTGATCGATGAAATAAATAAATTTATTGAAATCGCGGAATTCTGGAAATTAAACGCTCTCTCGCACGCGACCTCTTTTGCTTTCTCAAAAGAGGGGTGAGCGGAAGATTGATTTGCCCGGGAAGAAACTACTGGCAGACATCATCTCAGCCAGCGATAAAAGTGAATGCCTTCACAGATTTATTCAGTTGAAAGGTGTCCCTCTTCTTGATGATTGGCTGCAGCAGGCCCATAGAGGAAAAAATCGCGGTGACAATGTGAGTCCCAAAGAAGGCGATAAACATTCTGATGAACTTCTGTTGGCCCTACTGTACGCACTGAATAAACTGCCTGTCAACCTAGATGCTCTTACAGCATGCAACGTGGGGAAATCAGTGAATCATTTACGTTGTCACAAGAACTTAGAGATTCAGAAGTAGGCAAGAGGTCTCGTGGACACCTGGAAGAATCGTGTCGATGCAGAGATGACCATGCTAGAGTTGACCAAACTTAAGGATGAAAAGTCAACTGGTGCTGCAAATCCAACTGCTGTGTCTTTAAGTGGGAAACCGAGGCTCGTCCGACCTTTCTCATGGAGTAAGTAAACGGAGTTCGGCGAAGCTCGCCAAGAAATCTCATTAGTCAACATTCTCTGTCTTGCAAATCGTTGACCGGAAAGTCACACTCAGGATAGTCTTCTGCGGCAAAGTTGACATCAGCATTGACAACATCTTCAGTTGTTGGGTCAAAAGACTCACAACCTAAACATGCAACTGTGCGATCATCTTACAGAGGCACTCCTACAAACAGTTACCGTGCAATCATCTCCTGCTTCTTTCTCTCTCTGCGATCATGATCGTCAACCTCGATCGATCGACGATCAGGCGACGATCGATCGGCGCACAGACCCTTGTGATCGATTGAGGCGGCGATCATTTGACGATCGATCTTGCTCGATCATGATTGCACAACCCTGACGCAAGGCCACGTGGCAGCGCCACGTGGACCCGCGCAGCGCGCCTACGTGGCACGATTTTATATATATTATATATATTACTTATATATATAAAATGGTTCTTTGTCCTCCCCTATATGGGGAGGGTCATACCTTTAGAAACCGTCGGGTCTTATAAACCCGACGGTTTCCTAAACGTTTTCCGTGTGGGACTAAGTTCCACACGATTTTTTTTATGCAGGTGACGTGGCGCGGCGCGGAGCATTGGATCACGTGGACGAACGATCGACAGGCGTCGATCGTGTGGAGCGCGGATCACCGGATCAGATCAGAAGCACGTGTTTAAATCCAGGCGTTATAACGGCCATGATTAAAAGCCGGCGGGGAGCATCGTGATCGTCTGATCAAGATCCAACGGACGCGATTTTAAACATTTTTAAAACGCTTATTTACGGATCAAATCGTGACCGTCGATCACGATCCGACGGTCACGACTTAATTGAAATGGTCCACGATGGACCATTTCATCGTAACCGTCGATCATTTTCATCGGACGGTTACGATCAAAAGCCCTATATATAGACTTGTTCTTCGTCGTTCTTGAGCATCCGAGTGAGTTTCAATCAAATTGACTTGTCTAGACACCGATTCACTCGCTTCTCTTGATCTCTTCCTCTTCCTCTTTCATTTTCGCGTCCACGGAGGGGTAGAAGTCGAGGTTTGGTGGAAAATTGAGGGAGAAATCGACGCTTGAAGCTCAACGTGATGTTCTTGGTGTTCTTCGTGATTAGGCGGTTTAATCGCAGCATTTTGATCACTAAACGGGTTTAGTGGAAGTGGTTTTACCTTAATTATCCCCCTATCATGTTTAATTTGTGATTAGATTAGGATTTAGAGATCAATTTCATAGGATTTAGCTCAAAATTGCGATTTCGATCTTCTAAATTTTTGCTCCACTTCGAATCTCGATTTCTCCGTGATATCAAGTCCAAATTGGACGATTTTTGATTCCCTGGAATCGATTTGAAGTCTACTTTATTAAAATACCATTTTCCCCAATTTCTTCCATCGATTTCCCGTCTGATTTGATCAAATTTGAAGGACACATCAAGAAATTCCTTCATTCGCTGTGGATTCGACCCATCTTTACCATTATACCCCTCAATTCGAGTAAATTTCCTAAAATTGGTAAGTTTGGAATAATTTTTGATGCGATACCGCTTGAAATCGACAACCTCGCGGTTTTGTCATGTCACCCTCTCTCCCTGTCTCTATGCCATGTTCTCCCTTTCTTCTCTCCCCTTGGAGTTATAATGCCAAGTTCATCTACATGGGCCCAATTACATTCAATTGGATCTTTATCCATCTATCAATCAATCAATCTATCTATCTATCTATCATCTATTTATCTATCTATCTATCTATCTATCTATCTATCTATCTATCTATCTATCTATCTATCTATCTATCTATCTATCTATCTATCTATCTATCTATCTATCTATCTATCTATCTATCTATCTATCTATCTATCTATCTATCTATCTATCTATCTATCTATCTATCTATCTATCTATCTATCTATCTATCTATCTATCTATCTATCTATCTATCTATCTATCTATCTATCTATCTATCTATCTATCTATCTATCTATCTATCTATCTATCTATCTATCTATCTATCTATCTATCTATCTATCTATCTATCTATCTATCTATCTATCTATATGTCACTCTATTTGTCTATTTATCTATCCATATATATATATATATCTATCTAACCATTTATCTGTACTTCTATTTTTTTGTCTATCTATCTATCTATTTATCTATTTTTCTATCTATATATCTATCCATCTATCTATCTATGTATTTGATAACATGCATTTATAACTTAAATTCTTATCCTAATTAATGCATGTTATCATAATTTTTATGAATTTTCTCCATTGGTATGCTGATAACATGCAATATTTACATCATAAAACATGATTTTTGATGCATATTTAAGTATAAATGATTTCATTTCCATGCATGTTATCATACTTCTATGTATTTTTCTATTATTATATGAAAAGTCACTATATTCTCAAAAATACTAAAAATAGGGGTTAAAAATGATGATTTTAAGATGAATAAATTAATAACCCATCTTTATTTTGAGATTATAGATGTTATTAGAGTTAAAATAATGAGAGGAAGCATTTATAGATATTTATTTATATTTTCCTAAGTTAAAATCTCTTAAAAATAACTATATTTTTTAAAATAAAATTTAAAACTTTCATTATTTATTAATTTCAACTTTTTAGAATCATAGATAATTAAATTTTGGATCATATGAAAGAAATTTGGAATAAATCGGAGTTATATATTAAAATTTATGAATTTTCTATTTTTAGGGATTTTTTCTGGATTTTTAAACTATTTTTCTTATTTTATTTTCGATTTTTAAACCATTTTTTAATTAAAAAATAAAAAAATTGGGCGCGGGGCCCGCGTGGATGCGACGTGGCACGCAAGGCCACGTGGCAGCGCCACTTGGACCCGCGCGGCGCGCCTACGTGGCGCGAATATATATACTATATATTATATACTTATATATATATAAATGGTTCTTTGTCCTTCCCTATATGGGAAGGGTCATGCCTTTAGAAACCGTCGGGTATTATAAACCTGACGGTTTCATTTAAAAAGTCCGTGTGGGACAAAATTTGTCTCACTTACCTTGCAGGCGACGTGGCGCGACGACGGGCGTTGGATCTCGCGGACGGGTGATTGACGAGCGTCGATCACGTGAGCTGCGGACCACCAGATCAATCAAGCCACGTGCGTCAATTTGAAGCGTTATAACGGCTGAGATCAATCGGCGCGGATCGAATCTCAGCTGTTGGATCGCGATCGAAAGGGCGAAATGTGAAGCGTTTTTATAACGCTTATCTCCGGATCAAATCGTGGCCGTCCATCATGATCCGACGGCCACGACTTATTTGAAACGGTCCACGATGGACCGTTTCATCGTAACCGTCGATCGAAATGATCGGACGGTTACGCCCAAATTTAGTATAAATAGACATGTTCTTCACGGTTCTTAGCATCCGAGTTTGAGATTCAAGCAATTGACTGTCCAGACACCTCTCTCTCTCTCGTTTCTCTGGAGTTCTTCCTCTTCCTCTTTCAATTCCGCGTCCAAGGAGGGGTAGAAGTCGAGATTTGGTGGAATATCGAAGGAGAAATCGCCACTTGAACGTCACGCTCGCGCTCTTGATATTTTTGGTGATTGAATCGCTTAATCACGATTATTTGATCGCAATCGTGGGTTAGTGGGAGCGGTTTTTGTTTCCTAATCCCCCTATCATGTTTAATTTGCATTTAGATTAGTATTTAGAAACTAATTTCATCAATTTTCACCTAAAATCACAGTTTTTACGCTCGAAATTTTCTCTCCACTTCGAAATTTGATTTCTCCGCGAAATCAAGTTCAAATTGGACGATTTTTGATTCCGTGGAATCGATTTCAGGTCTTCTTTCTAAAAATACCATTTCCCCCAATTTCTTCCATCAATTTCTTGTCCGATTTGACCAAATTCTAAAAGATCTCTTGAAAATTCCTAAATTCCATGTGGATTCGACCCGTATTTACCATTATACCCTTGAATTCGATACATTTTCATCAAATTGGTAAGTTTGGTATAATTTTTGATGCGATATCGCTTGAAATGGACGACCTCGCGGTCTCGTCTCGTCATATGCCATTACACTTAAGTTCATATTTATGCATAAATTAGGGATAATTATGAGCTTTCTTGATGATTAATTTTTTTGCAAGGTTAAATTAATAGGAATTAAGTATTTTCCCTAACTTATGTGACTTTAATAGATGAATTTAAGGATTAAATATAAGAAGAAAACTATTGGATGATTAAAAGATATGGATCTCAATGAAGGCCTTTATGTTATTTTTAATTCATCCTATTTTATTCTTCTAAAAGTATATTTTTAATGGCATAATATTAAAAAGAAAAGAAATTGAGATCCAATGAAGAAAATTTGAATGAAAAAGAAGTTTTACTTCTTAAGTTATGAATTTATGAAGTTTTTTACTTTTTTCGGATTTTTATTTGATTTTAATTGAATTTTTAATGAATGCTCTTTATTTAAAATTGTGAAAAAGGGGGTTTAATTGTGCAGGACCGTGGTGCTGACATGGCATGTAGGGGCACACAAGGCTGACGTGGCATGCGGGACCCATGCGGATGCGACGCGGCTCGCAAGGCCACGTGGTAGGGCTGTGCGAGCCCACGTGAGGCACAGGTGGCGCACAGGGCACACACATGTGGCGTGGATGCCCGTGTGGGGTGCCACGTGGTAGAGGGGCTAGCAGTTGGAGGGCCCATGGGTTAGTGGGCCCTAGTTAGAGTATTGGGGCAGTAACGCAATAGAGTTAAACCGCCCCACATTATACACTAACGGTGCCTTGTTTTTTCTTCCGTGTGGGACTATGTTCCCACACGTTTCTTCTCTGCAAGACACGTGGCAGCATCGCGGGGGGTCAGTGGCGATTACATGGCATTGATCGTGTGGACCCGAGTCCACGCGATCATTGATTGAGCACGTGCGCTAAATCTGGTTTAAGTGATACGATTGATAGACGACACGTTGCTTCAGGATAAAAGATTTTATAACCTATCTTTACTTGAGATTGTCAGTGGGTTTTAAAGCTAAATGATGAGATAAATCATGTTGATAAGTATTCATTTAATTTTCTAAGTTAAAATCTTAAAGAAATGAATGTATTTTTGAAGTAAGAAATTAAATATCTTTTTATTTAAGTAATTTGACTTTTTATTATGATAGGTAATTGAATTTCAGATCCAATGAAAAAAATCTAGATTAATTTGAAGTTGTATTTTGAAAGTTATGAATTTTCTAATTTTTAGGGATTTTTTTGGAATTTTTTGAATTTAAATCGTTTAAAAAAATTAAAAAACAACTAAAAGTGGGTTTATTTTTACGCGGAACCCACGTGGATGCGACGTGGCACGCAAGGCCACGTGGCAGAGCCACGCATACCCACGCGGACCCACGCGGCACCTACGCAGTGCGATGTGACACGTGTATGCATATTTATATTTATCGTAAGTATATGGGTTATAATACATTTAAGCATTCCGTATTCAGAATTTAAGCTAACCTATATATTCCACGTACCTTATAAACCCGAGAGATTCCATTAATTTTAGCCGTGTAGGACTAATTCACTTGTATTTTAAGCATAGGACACGTGGCAGAAGGAGAGACATCAGATTTAAAGGCGCATCAATTGAGATGCGTGGATTGCGTGGACTCGAGGTCCATCGATCATCATCAATGCACGTGTCTTAAAATAAGAGTTATAATGGTTCAGATTTCATGCGATCAAAACACATCCGAAGTGTTAGATTGTGATCCAACGGATGCGTTTTCACGTGTTTTATAACGCATACACATTAGGCATCATCGAGAGTGCCCATCTGCAATCCAACGGCCAAGATCGATTCATAATGGTTCATCTTGATGCATTTAATAAAAACCGTTGATGAAGATTAAATGCATCCATCGGACAGTTATGCCCAATTCGCATATAAATTGAGACATTCTTCGATTTCGTAAGATATTCTTGGATGTATTCATCAAATTGATCTATCTACACCCCTCCATTCTTGAATCTCTTGCTTCTAATCTCTTCTAGACTCGATTACGCGTCCACAGAGTAATTAAAAGTGAGATTTTGTCGATCGATCAAGGAGAATTCGTCTCTTGAACACCGATGCTCGTGTTCGAAATCTCGGAATGAATAGTTGTCGATCCATCGATCAATTGGATCGTTTTGATTGCTATCTCGTGTTAGAAAACAAGTTTTCCCTCTAATCTATCATCGTGTATCATCAATTTGTAATTTAGGATCGTAATTTAGTTTAATTTCATTTTTAATTTCGGTTTTTAATCTTCTAATTTTTGGAAATTTCATCCCACTTTGCTCTTTGATTTCTTCGCAATTACTAATCTAAATCAAGTGATTTTTGATTCCTAATGGATACATCTTTGAGTTATCTCTCTAAATCTGCCAATTTCCCTAATTTCTCACCTCAATTCATCATCCAATTTGATCCATTTGTTAAAGATCTATAGAAAATACCTTATTTCCCGTGGATTCGACCCTTATTTACCATTATAGCCCTTAATTCACTATTAAATCATCAAATTGGTAAGTTCACAACTATTTTTGACACAAAACCATGTGAAATCAACGACCTCGCGGTCTTGTCTGGTCATCTACTTTGAAACTTCTTTTAAACCTAAGTTTGACCAAGTCAACTTTGCAATAAAAGTCAACCTTGTTCTCTGTGGATCGACCTGATACTTACACTTTACTTGATTTTGTATCTTTATCTTTGTGAGTTCGGATTTATAAATTTTTTTGACCGACGTTTGTGTGTTTTAAGGACCGTACAAAAGGCTTCGTCAGTATTTATCTATTGATCCATCCATCTATCTATCCATATATCTATCTACATGTCTATCTATCTATCTATATATATATATATATATAGAAATCTATCCATCTATCTATCCAGCTATCTGTCTATCTATATATCTATCCATATATCTATCCAGCTATCTGTCTATCTATATATCTATCTATATATCTATCTATATATCTATCCATATATCTATCCAGCTATCTGTCTATCTATATATCTATCCATATATCTATCCAGCTATCTGTCTATCTATATATCTATCCATATATCTATCCAACTATCTGTCTATCTATATATCTATCAATATATCTATCCAGCTATCTGTCTATCTATATATCTATCCATATATCTATCCAGCTATCTGTCTATCTATATATCTATCAATATATCTATCCAGCTATCTGTCTATCTATATATCTATCCATAAATCTATCCAGCTATCTGTCTATCTATATATCTATCAATATATCTATCCAGCTATCTGTCTATCTATATATCTATCCATATTTCTATGTATGTATCTATCTATCTACATATCTTTCCATCTATCTATCTATCTATCTATCTATATATCTATCTACCTATCTATATATATATCCATCCATCCATCTATCTGTCTGTCTATTACATATGGTGTCACCTCTTTAGAAAGCTTCTATCAAAGATGCTATGTTGCCTCCATTTTCCAACTAGACAAGTAGCTTGGCTTCAGCTCTCAAAAAGTTTGTACAAGCTTGATTTAAGCTGCTCCTTTTATAGAGCTCTTTAGAAGCTTTTGTGGACTCATCCTTAAGATGAAGTCCAAGCTTGTCAAGAACCTCTAAAAAGGTACACAAGCTTCTCAAAAGATCTAGAAGAGTCTAGTAGAAGCATATTGAAGATTCTAGAACAAATAAGCATTTATAACATTCTAGAAGAGTCAGAAAAATTCTAGAGCATTCTTGACACTTCTAGAACATTACAATTGATCAAGTCAACCCTCACAGAATTTATCAAAAGAGGAGGAGAGCCAATAATCAAGGGAGAGGATTTTACATTAAATCAAGATCTTAAATCTTTCACTAAAATTTTCTTGTGTAAAACATCACAATGTGGAAAATGTTACTCATAAGGAGATACTATGTTCTCCAATAGCCACTCAAGTGTCAATATACATTGACAAAGGTACATATCCACTAAAAAAGACCCAAACTCATTGGAAATGTGGATTAATCAAGTTTAATTTAGTATAGAGGTTAGTATGGGTTGAATGAATTATGATGTGTTCTTGAGATATTTTTGATGGCATTTGAGGTCGATAACTTTCCAAAATTTTGATCAAACATCAAATGCAGCAGAAAAACACTAAATCGGACATTCAAAATACCAAGCCACCAAGAATAGATGATCCTATCATCTAGTATGAATGAGAAAACATACTTACAGGGTTTCCTTGAAGGAGTTCTTGAAGCTATTCAAGTGTCTAGCCTCTAGTGGTATCCACACGATCTCTGGATGGTTAGATCTCCTCTTCAAAGCTCTTCATCAAGAGAGAAAGAGAAGAATGGAGAGAATTCCCACAAGGCTTGCATGGGCACCTTCAGTTGTGGTTGTTCTCCCCCTATTTATAGACATTTGGAATGAAGTTTTTTCATAAAAACCCTCATAATTATGTCTATATCCACGAACATCCATAAACCTTATGTGTGTGACCCTCTAGGTCCATATATCTTACTAGTTAATAACTCTATTAAACAAATAACACCTTATTGGTCAACCTTAATTAATTATCCACATCCATATATAGATCAATTAATCAAGGATCGATTTAACTCAATCGATAGGTTGAGTTGCTAGCCCCTTGGCTGCCAAGCTACACCACATACACTAGGAGATATAGAGTATATAAGAACTCACTTATGGAACCTTCTCGTTATCAATTACCATATATGTATAATCCTTTATCCACATTAGACTCATGAATGACTTAGGGTATGGTCAACTGTCAAACCCTAATTGGTCACTCAAGTTAGTACTGATGCGTGTAGAAATCATTGAGAACTCCTTTGATATTTCTACTACCTTGGCCAAGGACTTCATTGCATCTCATTCCTTTGAGTCAATATCCTCAAGTACCGAGGGTGGATGATCCCATCTTGATCACACAATCACCTTCTTGAACTTCATGTCGTATCCAATATATGACATTTTAGATATCTCGTGACTAGGGATTCGTATGTTATAATCAAAACACGATCATCCATCCACAAGATATCGTTGGTACCTGATAAGAGGAAACCGCGACGTCGTCAATTTCACACAGTTCGTGTAAAAAATAATTCCAAACTTACCAATTTGATGAAAATATCTCGAATTGATGGGTATAATGGTAAATAAGGGTCAAATCCACAATGAAATAAAGAAATTTGAGATGATCTCTTTGAATTTGATCAAATCGGATGATGAATTGATTATAGAAATTGGGGAAAATGGTAGATTATGAAAGAGAACTTCAAGACGATTCCACGGAATAAAAAATCATCGAATTTGACATTGATTTTGCAGAGAAATTGAAGATCGAAGCGGGCAGTGATTTCTGAAAATCGGAAGAACAATTTTAGCAAAATTTGAACAAAATTAAATATAAATTACTAATCTAAAGAAAAATTAAACATGAATAAATGAAAGATTAATAAAAACCACCTCCACTAACCGAAGATTGTAGTTGGATCAACCTGATTAATCGTTTGATCAAGACTTTTAATCAAAAACCCAAAAAACCGCGATCATGAGTTCAAGCGTCAATTTCTTCCTCTTTTTTGACCAAATCTCGATCTTAAGCCCTCCGTGAACGTGGAATTGAGTCTAGAAGAGGATAAGATTGAGAGATTCAAGAGAGTGGTTGTCTAAACAGATCAATTTGATTGATTGCTCTCGAATGCTTTACAAATAGGAAGAACATCTCAATTTATATGGCATTTGGGCGTAACCGTCCGATTAGATTTAATCGATGGTTCTGATGAAACAGTTCATCGTGAACGGTTACGATTAAATCGCCGTCGTCTGATCGTTGATTGAGTGCTCAGATGATGCCACATGTTCTGCGTTATAAAACGCATCGGATTTGTCTCCGTTGGATCGCGATCCGACGATCCTGATGCGTTGTGTGCATTTCAATCTCGACCGTTCTATTTCTCCATTTAAGACACGTGCGCGATCATGATTCGGTGGACCTTGAGTCTACGTGATCCACGCATGGCATTCAACATGCCTTTGATCTGATGCCTCGCATTAATCCACGTCACCTGCATTTAAAAACCAAAGTGGAACATAGTCCCACACGGTAAAAATGAAAGGGAAAGGGAGGGTATATAAGGTGTGACAAAATATAGGGTTAGAGAGTTCCGATAATCAGAATGCTTATATGTACTCTAACCCTATATTACAAGTAAATAAATGTATTCACACATGTAACATCCGCGCCACATAGGCGCTCGCGTGGGTCCGTGATAACATGCATTTATAACTTAAATTCTTATCTTATTTCATTCATATTCATGCTTATTTTATGTGAATATGATGCATGTTATCATACTTTTTAGGAATTTCCTCCATTGGTATGTCATTTCACTAAAGTTGATATTCATGCATAAATTAGGAATAATTTCATGCTTGATAGATGATTAGTCTTTTTTAAAGTTTAAATTAATAGAATTTCATCTATTTTCTTGAATGATTTTTACTTTAGTGCATATTTTGAAGGATAATTTCAAGATGAAATTGTGCTCCAGAAGATTTATTAAGAAATGAATTAAGTTATTTTTAATTCATCTTAATTTCTTCTTTCAAAATTTATTTTAAATCACATGATATTAAAAAGGAAGAAATTTGTGATCCAATGGAGAAAATTTTGATAAAAAAGGAGTTGTATATTTAAAATTATGAATTTTTTAAGTTTATGTCTTTTTCTGATTTTTTTATCTTATTTTAAATTAATTTTTCTTTATTAAAATTGCAAAAAAGGGGGGTATTTTGGTCCACATACCCCGATGCTGACGTGGCGTGTAGTTGACGTGGAGCGGAGCTGATGTGGTGCGCGAGACCACCGCGCGGATGCGACGCAGCACGTGGGAGGGCCGTGGGTGGCCCACGCAAGGCGCAGATGGCGCATAGGGTGCAGACACGTGGCAGGAGGCCACGCGTGTCCACGCGGGTCCATGTGGATGCCAATGAGGGGCGCCACGTGGCGAGAAGGGGCTTGTTAGTGGGCCCTGGTTATAGGATTGGGGCATAACGCATTTGCGTTATGCAGCCCCATCCTATATACTCGAAAAATCTGGCGTTTTTCTCCGTGTGGGACTATGTCCCATCTAACCTTTTAACGCACATGCGAAGTGGTGACATCACATACGTCAAATCCGATCGCGAGACGGCGATTGCGTGGACCCGAGTCCACGCGATCCCCATCACAAGCACGTGCTTGATTTGAAGCTTAAGTAACCGCGATTGACGGCCTACCTGTTGACACGTCGAGGTGTTGGAGAACGATCGATTGCCATCACTGATTGAACCATGTATCGTGATCTTCGTGGATCGAGATTGGGATCTTCATCAAACGGACGACATCGCGATTAGTCGGGACGGTCGGATCTTCATCAAACGTGGCTTCATCGGACGGTCGTGATCTTTTGCAATCAGAGGCACTGCAAGGACACCTCGCGATCACCCGATTTCCATCAGATGGGCGAAACATGGCCTAGGCGTGGAGCTTTACCCCTTGAATTCTGAATGTCCGCGAGCAAGAAATCGACCAAATTCACTTCAATCCCCGCGAATGGAAGCCTAATTCTTGTGTCAATCGGGTTAGTAGTGAGATTCGATTGATTATCAAAATGTAATTTGAGTTTTTATTTGGTTTAGAAGTTTATTTGCAAATTAGTTCTTAGTGTTCTTCATTTTCCCCAAATTTTAGTCCGAAAAATTTCTGATTTTGAAAATAAGATTTCTCTTTAATTATAATTCCAAATCACTTGAATTTTTTTCGATTTCTCTTTTCATCAGCTTTTTGTGGATAGCAAATTCGTTGAATTCCGAGTTTATTTGACCCTTCAATTTGACAATTGACCAAACACTGTTCATCCTTCATCAGATTTCAAATGTTAACTTTTGGGGTCAATTACTTTCAATTTACATATTGGAATTCAATTATTTTAGTATCTTTAGATTCCTGTGGTTCTTAGCTTTCCATTGATATATAAATTGCAAGATTTGGATATCATTTGACTGGTCAATTTGAAGAAATCCTCTGAGATGTTTATTTCGGGGATTTTCTGATCTTTGATTTTCAATAATTCATAATAAATCCATTTCTTATCCAAAAATCATGAATTCTATACCAAGAAATTCTTTTTCTCTCTAGTTTCCAAATATATAATTTTCGTAACCTTCTAACAGTATTTGATTCTCTAATTTTATAGAATACCTATTGTTGGTCAAAGTCAATGCTTTGACTTTGACTTTTGACTTTTCTTTATTAAATCCGAGATTTCAATTCTTAAAACTTCTTATGAGGTCAATTTATATTATTACTGTTCATCACATCTTATTTTTACTTCTTTGAAACCTTTTATGAACCTAAGTTTGACTAAGTCAATTCTACATGTAAAGTCAACTCGCTCTTCTGTGTATCGACCCGATACTTACAGATTACGTGATCTTATATCTTATTTTTGTGAGTTCTGTTTTATAAATTTTGTTTGACCTACGTTTGTGTGTTTTAACGACCGTGCAAAATGCTTCGTTAGTCCACATGGCTGTGCCACGTGGCCTTGCGTGCCACGTTGCATCCACGTGGGTCCCACGCAAAAATAAACCCGTTTTTACTCTTTTTAAATTGTTTTATTACTTTAAAATCAAAATTAAATTAAAAAATCAGGAATAATCTCCAAAGATTAGAAAATTCATAACTTTCAAAATATAACTGTAAATTAATCAAAATATCTTTCATTTGATCCAAAATGATCTATCATTCTAAAAAGTCAAAATTAATAAATAATGATAGTTTTAATTTCCATTTCAAAAATACATTTATTTTTTAAAAGATTTTAACTTAAGAAAATTTAAATAAATGTTTATAAAATAATTTCCCTCATTATTTAACTTTAAAAACACCCATAATCTCAAGTAAAGATGGGTTATAAAATTATTTATCTTTAATTCATCATTTTTAACCCTACTTTAAAGTATTTTGATATTATAATGACTTTTTCATGGAATGATAGATAAATACTTATAAATATGATAACATGCATAAAAATTAAATCATTTATGCCTTAATATGCATCAATAATCATGTACTATCATGTCTAATTAGCATGTTATCAATGTCTCAAGTCAAAGGACCACGTACACAACTATGACATGAATCAACCTTATTGACAGTTAGGTATAATACCGTTCATGGATTCATACGGATCACTTTAGTGAACTCTTTCTCTAAAGAGCACCCACTATCTATCATTAGTGTCTCCACACCAATGGCTATAGGATCAATCATACTCATCATATGAGTTGGATTAGATAGTGCTATTCATTAAGAAACATGGATAATTCTTAACATGTTTTTGAGTGTTCTATTTCATCTAAGAGCTAGACCATTCATGCCAAGAGATCTTGGCATATTATGCTGAGGGAAAATTCCACACTCTTCTAAACAATTAATGACAGGTCTTTGATGTTGTTTATCTAAGCCATCCTTCGTACCATAGTATTCCCCACCATGTTAAAATCTAATGGACTAAAATTCTTTTGTTGAGTTGATTCTCAAATTCAGCTTTATATTTTGAAAATTTTTTATGCTTGAGACTTTTGGATGAGATACATGTATCCATTTCAAGAATAATCGTAAATGAAAGTGATAAAATATTTTTGCGAAATTCCAAGATGTAGTAGGAAATGGTTTGTAAATATCACAATATATCAAGTCTAAGACTCTTGAAGATCAAATGGAACCTATTCCCCTCATAGTTGTTCATTTTCCCTTAATAAATTTGACACATATGTCAAAGTTTATAAAATCAAGGGAAATAAGAATTCATTTTGACACAAGCATTTCGATTATATTTTGAGAAATGTGACTTTATGCCATAAAGACAAAAAGTCACATTTAATAAATTTAATTTTATACCACTTGAACTTATTTGGAAGGATTGATGTGAAGAAGTTTTACTGTCAACCAAATACAAGTTACCATAAGTGCCTAGACATCTAGTGAATATTCATATTGAATTTTGAGATAGACTGAACTTTCTTTCTCAAAATGAACAATGATAACTAGACTTGTAAAAAAAATTAGACGTCAAATTTCATGATACCGTAAATTTTGACTCAAATACAAATGAAAACAAATTTGTATAGTGATTTTAAACACATTGAAAACCTTGATCTCCTCTTTGCTATCACCTTGATAGCTGAATTTCTCATCTTCATTCAGCTTGTGGTGGCTAAGGCAGCTGATAACATGTATTTATAACTTGAATTCTTATCCAAATTAACTCATATTCATGCTTATTTTATGTGAATATGATGCATGTTATCATACTTTTTAGGAATTTTCTCGATTGACATGTCATTTCACTAAAGTTGATATTTATGCATAAATTAGGGATAATTTCATGCTTAATAGATGAATAATCTTTTGTTTAAATTAATAGAAGTTAATCTCTGTTATTGAATGAGTTTTGACTTCAGTAAATGTTTGGAAGGATGATATTAGGATGAATTTATGATTTAGAATGTTTAATGAGAAATGATTAAAGTAAATTATAAGTCATATTGATTTCTTCTCTCTAAATATATTTTAAATGGCATAATATTAAAAAGGAAAGAATTTATGATCCAGTGGAGAAAATTTCAATTAAAAAGGAGTTGTATATTTGAAATTAGGAGTTTTTGAAGTTTTATGCCTTTTTCTGATTTTTATTTGATTTTTAAATTGATTTTTTAATGAATTTTTACAGTAAAATCGCGAAAAGGGGGGTATTTTGGTCCACAGGCCCCCGATGCTGATGTGGCACGCATACCTGACGTGGCGACGAGCTGGCACGGGGAGTTGACGAGGCGGCGAGCAGACGTGGCACGCGGGACCATTGGCGGATGCGACGTGGCTCTGAGGCCACATGGCAGGGCCACCAATGGCTCACGCGTGACGCGTGGCTGACACGTGTGCGCGTATATCTCATATAGATTATATCATTGGTTATTGTACATATAAGCCCATTCTTAGAACTGGCTAATATGTCTAACTAACCCCCCCATTTAACCGCGATAAACACGGCTATTTTCTCCGTGGGGGACTATGTTCCTACACAGTGTTACCTATGCAGGACGCGTGTCAGCTTACAGACGTCGGATGCGATCAAGACAGCTACATTTGCGTGGACCCGAGTCTACATGATCATTAAATCAGCACGTGCGTCAATATCAATTTAAGTGCACGCGATCGGAGCGCTTACCTGACGGCACGTGGCGACATGAGAAGCGTCGGATCGTCATAAAAAACGGATACTGCTTGATCGCGATCAGACCATCTATTTTCTTGACACTTCATCGAACGGTTAAGAGGTTTAGTGGAAGAACTCTACGAACGCGATCCAAGGGAACTGCGATCGCGGCGCGATCGAGCCGCGATCGAGGAGATTACGTGGTGGAATCGCCTCCAGTCCATTGGACGGCGATCGACCAATGACCAGGACCACGATCGTGGCCCGATCGTAGTGCGATCGTGGCCCGATCGCGGCCCGATCGTGGCGAAAATCGTGGCCATTTCGAAGCAAAATTGAAGCAAAATCGTGGCTAATTCGTGGCCAATCCCGGAGCTACGACATCGCCCCAAGGAACCGCTCCCACGGCCCTTGCAAATCGCCTCCACGATCGCCTCCATCACCCACGCTTTCGGGCCTAATTTCCTCTTTAAAAAGCGATGTATTCTCCTTTTGAAACTCAACTTTTGATTGATTCGTGAAGTGAATTAAGCAAATTTCGAGGAAGATCCTAAGTTCATCGTGATCCCCCTGCGTTTAGACTCAATTGCAAAGCAATTGGAGCGGGATTGATCACGAATTCCTTCTTGATTTCATCAAAATTTCCCCTTGAATTCCAAAAATCCGTGAGGAAGGATCCGAGAAAATTCACTCCAATTCATGCAAGTTGGAGCTTAATTGTCGCGGCAATCGGGTTAGTAGTGAGATTTCATTGATTATCAAGAGGCAATTTGAGTTTTTATTAGATTTAGAATTTTAATTTTGCAAATTAGTTCTTAGTGTTCTTCATTTTCCCCAAAATTTTATCCGAAATATTTTTGATTTTGAAAATACGATATCTCTCTAATTATAATTTCAAATAACTTGATTTTCATTGGATTATTATTTTCATCAGCTTTCTGTGGGTGGTAAATTCATCAAATTCTGAGTTCATTTGACTCTCCAATTTGACGTTTGACTGAGAACTGTTCATCTTTCATCAGAAGTCAAACATTGACTTTCGGGTTCAATTACTTTTAATTCACAAATCAGAATTTGATAATTTTGGTCTTGTTAGATTCCTCTAGCTCTTAGCTTTACATTAACATATCAATTTCAGGATTTGAATTTTATTTGACTCGCAATTTGACGATTTCCTCCGAGGTGTTCATTTCGGGGATTTTCTAATCTTTGATTTTCAATAATTCATGATAAATCCATTTCTTGTCCAAAAATCATGAATTTTATATCAATAAATTCCATTTTCTCTAGTTTCCAAATATATAATTTTTATAATCTTCTGACTCTTTTTTATTATCTGATTTTATAGAACACCTATTGTTGGTCAAAGTCAATGCCTTGACTTTGACTTTTGACTTTTCTCTGTCAAAACCGAGAATTAAATTCTTAAAAGTTCTTATTTAGCCTACTTATATCATTCCCATTCCTTACATCTCATTTTCTCTTATTTAAAACTCTTTTTAAACCTAAGTTTGACCAAGTCAACTCTACGATTAAAGTCAACCCTGCTTTCTGTGGATTGACCCAATACTTACACAATACTTGATTTCTATATCTTATCTTTGTGAGTTCGGTTTTATAAAAATTTTTTGACCATTGTCTTCATGTTTTAACGACGCGTGAAAACGATCCGTCAGCAGCCTCACAAAGAAGATTCGTGAGGTCATTGAAAACACACATCCATGCATCAAAATAGTTTCCAGACTAAATAATTTGAAGACTTAGTCATGAAATGATTAACATATTGTTGAGTAAGGGTCGAATCCATAGTTAACTAGGGAAAGTTTTAAGATTTATTAAAAATTTGAATACATCTTGTCCAATTCATTGGACATTGAATTGGAGTGAAAAATTAGGGATATAAGTATTTTTGAAAAGACAATTCAAAAATCCACTAAATAACAAATCATGCGATTTGAACTTGTATCCGCGAAAAAATCAAAGAGCGAAGTGAAGAGAGAAATTGATTGTGAAGAGAGAGAAATTGCTAAAAATTTTAGAAATTAATCTAATATAAGTTTTGAGATTAAAACATAATGATTAATGACAAAAGATTTGGAGGAAAACACATAATCTAACCTGAAATCATGCTTGAAAGGGTCCAATTGATTGTTATATCAAGGCTCTTCATTCCGCATTTTCAAAAACAGATATGCAAAGTTCAAGCAATGAATTCTTGTTATTCTTTCTACGAAATCTTGACTTCAAACAGTCCTTGGATGTGGAAATTATTCAAGAAGATGAGTGAAGCAAGAGATTTGAGGATTGAGCTGTCCAATCGGTTTGATCAATCCAAACAATCCTATAATACATGTTCCATCAAATAGAGAGAGTATAAATAGAAGAAATTTGAGTGTGATTGTTCGATAATCAATTCATCTTTGATCAATGGCCGAGATTAATATAGGGGAGGACAATTATTATTTTTCTATCGTGGATCTTAGATTCACAATGGAGCATCACGATGGAGTATTGTGAGGGAGCATCGCCATGTGAAGTTTAATTGTCGCGGTACCGTGTCCGTTGGATCTTTGATGAATGCTTCGGATCACACTACATATCATGGGGAGTCTATAGTATGCATTAAATCTTGACTGTATAAATCCTAGATGAACAACCAAGATTTGATTGACACTTGTGAAAGTGAATTGTCATCCAATAAGTACCCCTCTAGAGTAAGTGAAAATCAACGCTTCTTATGCAATTGTGCAATCTAACTCCTTTCGTTGTGCTATGTGACCTGCATTTAAAAACATGAAAAAAATTTGAGAAATCGGCATATATAAAATTTAAAGTAGATTCTTTAGATAGCTTATGCCTTGAAAGGGCACTTAACCACTAATGTCACATGCTACATGTGTGCCACGTGTGCACCACGTGTCACACACATACACCACCACCTGACAACACGCAAGCACACATGTCATGTCATCCATCATGTTAGTGCATGCATAAAAACACTTTTTTAAATATTTTAAATTAAAATAAATCTATAAATTTTCATTAAAATTCTAAAAAACCTTAAAAATGAGAAAATTCATAACCTTCAAAATTTAACTCCTTTTTAATGCATTTTTTGTTTGATCACAAATTTAATCATCTATCATTCTATGCATTGTAATTTAAGAAATAACAAGAGAATAACTTTTTTAACCTAAAAATACACTCATCTTTTTTGAAAAATAAAACTAGAAAAATAGATGAGTGTATATAAAAATATTTTCTCTTATTATTTTTATTTGAAAACTAAACTTAAATCTCATATATAAATGGAGATAATCTATTTTAAAATTTTATTTTGATTTATCCATGGTTATCCTTTAAAATAATGCAATTTGAGATTTGATTTAAACTGCATAGAATAATGAATAAGCACTCAAAATATGATAACATGCATAAGAATGAAATGATTTATGCCATAAAATGTACTAATAATCATGTAATTTCAAGTATAAATAGTATGTTATCATAGCCCTACATATGATACACTTAGGTGAATAGTGGCACTTAAATCTATCCATTAACTATGTCTCATCACAAATGCGAGATAAAACTTCTAAGAAAATTAGATAGAAAATTATATATTTCATCTAGCACCATGCAAGACATTTAACACACCTGATAAGTCCAATTGGCGATGTAAATTTCATTTCATTGTAATTGGCTTTATTGGACTTATTTCATGTGATTTATCATATATCACTTTCCTTAATCTCTTAACTTTCCAAAGTATAGCTTAGTAAGGGGTTGAATCCAAGGGAGGCAATGTTAATATTTCTTTTCCTTTTTTTATTATTCTTTTAGCATACCTAAAATCAGTTAAACTATTCTGCAGCTTTGATTTTTGGTAGATCTTATGGCAGATAACTAAAAGGATTGAATTAGAAGGAATATTGTTTTTCTTTTCTTTTATTTTCTTTTTATAAGAATCTTTCTCTAATTATAACTACTCATTTCAGTCTTATTCCCTTACTATATCATGTTTTTCTTCATCGTTTTTATCCATAGTCCTCTAATTTGTACTTAATTCTTCTATAGTATCTTTTAATTTTTATTATTTCTGCCTAGGTAGAATAGGTCCTTGAGGAATTGATTATGCCAATATGACTTAACTACATTCACTGTATCTGCTCTTACAGCTCTCTTTGATCTAAACAGAAAGAAACAATGTTAAGGCAAATTTATATCTAATCATTTTATGCTTTAATATATTTTCTAAACAGATCTAATCTAAATCCAACTAAAACTACTCCTTATGGACGAAACTTCTCTTACTAATATCGATTGACTTAGAATTAATGAGAAGAAAAAATTATGAGAAGAATATCAAATCGAGTACTCCTAATAAATCCTAATTTCATGCTAATAAACAGCTAATTTGCAGAAAATAAGACAAAGAAAACGGAAACATTCAATGCAAAAGGTATGAAATGATCAAATTATATTAATCTGTCTAAAATAAGAAGACATTAATCCTGAAAATAGTAGAAAACTAAATGTGGATCACGAAAGTAAACCAAATGAATTAATATGACTATTCCGAAAAGAACTTAGGCAGAAAAGGATTCTTAATTGTGCTTCGAGGTTTTTGAAATAATGCCAAACGGCAGAAATGAGTGCGATCTTCACTTCGAAAACCTCTCGGATCGATCTTGGTCTCTTTCTCCCACTGTGTCCTCCAGGCCAAGCTTCTTCTTGGATGGGAAATCAAGAAGAGCCCTAATGAAGCTTCCCTCTTCTTCTTATTGAAAATTTCAAAGTTGCAACGCCTCTGCAAATTTTTTATGACATCTGATACGCATCACTCTGCACATGTGTCAGCATTGCCTGCTGCAGTTGATCGGCATCTTGGCTTCATCCCATTGATTGGTGGAGGATTTCTTGTGCATTTTGGTGCTTGTACCCCACAGGTGAGACGATGGTTGACTGTTTACACATCGTTGTGCACACAGCCTTCTTCTCCATTGTGTGATTGGTTCACACAATTTGCATGCAAATCCTCCCCACAATGCTACTAAAACCCATCGGATCTGACGAGCCCAGTAAGGGCTTAATTAGAAGCAACACAAATATTCAGTTTAAACGAGATTGTAGTATTTCAAAAGGAAATTCATTAAGGGAAACAAGCAATTAGAAGAGCTTAATGTTGCTTATAAATCACCTCTTCGAATACTTCTAAGCTGAATCTATCAACTGTTTATCTTCGTAAAATCATATAATAATATACAAAAGATGAATAATTTTAACCATTATAACTAAATGATGCTAAAGACAAGCATCCTCATTTGCTCTCTTTTTGCATGTCATCAACACCCTTTAAAAAAATCACTCTTTTCCTTATCATGCTTCTGTTTAATTGTACCTCCAATAAAGTGTTTCCATTTATTCTTTCCTATATTCCTTAACTTTTCCATGGAGTAAATAGTGAATTGAGAGCTTTCATATTGTTCTAACTTCGATCTCTCTTCCTCTTGTAAACAAAAAATTGTTTCCTCTTGAAAATTATATCTTACTTTAAATTGATTAACTTGTGTAGGAAGAGAGTTGAGAGCCATCTAGACTCTGAACTATTCTAAAAGTTATAGATTCAAGACATTCGTTTTGAAATGAATGTGAGACATTTTCGCCGTGTACTCTTTGATATTGCCTTTTCTCTTATAATGGATAGTAGTTAGGCAATTCATGCACAACTCGATCCTATGTGTGATACCTCTTCTCAATTTGTTGAAGAACTTTGCCTCAATTTCCTCTTCAGCTACCATATCCCTTAAGGATTCAAGAATAGTCCACTTGATAACCATTAAGCACATGCGGTCTGATCCTTTCCATTTATTTTGAGCACTCTTTTCCTTAGCAGAAGAAGATTCCTTAATGTTCCCAAGTCAATCATTTTGAAATGCAAAATAAAGATTCGCTGCATTGAGATGAATCAGCACATCTAGTTTCCATTCTTTCAAAAATTCAACACCAAGATAGACTTAAAAATATTTTAGATATTTATAATAGATTTTTGAGTCTCACTAAAGATAAAAAACTCACATAAGCATGAATTAAATTAAGGTTTAACTTAGATAAAGGTAATCTCATCTAATGATACTTACCACAGCATTAATATGCATTTTTTGATAGTATTAACGTTGAGTCTCTCTCATGATAGTTAATTGAAAAAATAATGATGACATATTGTAAAACTTCCTATTGCCTGTTTTAATGCTAACACCAAAACTATATTATTGTCAAATTTTTCTATTGTTAACATGTGTTATTTGTCCAAAATTTTATTTTGCAATATGCCAACACATATAGGCACAAGAAAATATCATGATGTCATTTAGTAGTTGAAATAGACATATTCATTTACCATCATTTAGTGTCATTCAATACTTAGTTCTTACCCAAACCAAGATTTAAATTAAAAAGGTAGGCATTAAATTTGCAAAAAAATGTATGAACAATATTTACATTTGGGCAAAAAATATTTGCATGAATATGATGTGTACTGTAACCTTTAAATCATGTTTTTATAGACGAGTATTAATTAATTCAATCAAAAAAACAAAAAAAATTCAAAACCTCAAGAAAAAAAATCATTTTTAAGACTTCAAAATTCAAGAATTTAATGAATGAAAATTTCATACGAAAATCTATACTTTTTTTGTACTCGCTTCTAGGGTATAGCTCATTTTCACCCCAAGTTTAGGTGGAACTTATATGGGA
>CM044116.1:928755-945505 GCA_024174645.1 Lemna minuta | reverse complement strand
GAATTATAAATGTATTGCATGAATTAGAACACACAACAATGATATAATCAACCGAGTTTTAGTTCATCAATTGCTTGAAATGCTGGGCTGTAGTTCTCCTAGGCCATTATGGCATGAAATTTCCTATAGAACATAGGTACAAAAATTTCAGCGAAAAATAGCCACTAGTGAAGATTTGATCTATATCCTTTCGTAGCCCTTATTCAAGGTCAACTAGCTCCACTGTCATTGCACTAGTGAAATAACCCAAGAACATATTACTATTCCCATTTCTTTTCTGATAAAAGTAAAATACAAAATTTTCATCAAACATGAGATACGAACAATGTATTGATGGAAAGTTCACATATAAGAGTTTTAATTATTGGGCAATAGTCTCTTGGTGTCCCCAAATCTGGAAAAAAAATTAAATGATGCAAGTGTCCCTAAATAATGTGTGAAGGTTAAAAAAATTTTCTGTAAAGAAAATAAATGAACCCCTCGAGAATCATAAGAACCTATCATGCTTTGATACTTGATAGAACTAGAATAATTTAAGGTAAGAAGCAATAATTGGAATTCGTTTGTGATCAAAGTGACCTTCTATATTAGTTACCATGGAGTTTATTCCTCAAGGAGATGGGTGCAGGAAGGACTCCAATGTGATAGTCATTTCAGGGCCAAACCAAAAGATTTATATCCCCCAATCGGGGCTTGACCAGCTTCTCAAACTCCCATCAAAATGATTGAAAAAGTGACAGATTACAGTGCAATACCCTCCATATATATTCTACAATTTCACTCATCCCATTGCATTTTGAATAGTCCTCCATGTACAGAGAATGTTCAGCACACATAAAGGACATTCCAACATAAAATTCTTATATTGTCTATTGGGCCGTGCAGAAGTGGTAGTTTCTTGCCAAAGCATGCTACAAGTTTGGTTGAGGTATTCAAATGTATAAACTGAAAAGTCCTAATAGGGCGGTGGTTTAACCTAAGAGGGGGGGTGAATTAGGTTATATGTTAATTTTAATTGTTATTCTCTATATTTTTTTTATTAAGATTCGTTGGTTAATCACTCACTTCTTGTCCTCTCGATGCACCCAATATTATTATACTGGTTGGGGGACCTAATGTCCCTTAATCCAGTCCCGAGTACTACAGACTCGGAGCCTTCTCCTCACCAAATGAAACCTAATCCTCTCACCACTCAAAGGGTGAAGGACAATGTTCAAATACAAGGTTTTAGATTTGCCCCCTACGACAAACCTAGCACTCACCTTTACCTGTCCCTACGGCACTACCCACTAGGCCTCGACCTCCTCGGCTCCTGGACGCCCTGACTCCCTCAGGCCGATCTCCACGCGATCGCTTGTCCCTTCACGCCATGTCGTGCCTCTTCCACTAGCACCGCCGACCACCGGTAAAATGAGGCCTCATCTTCTGGCTTCTCTTGGTCTTCTCGCTCCGAACTCTTGACTCCTTCTCGTCTCAACGAATGAGATGCTCCCGTCCTCCAAATATATGAATGTAGTGGTATGGTAATCTAAACGCAACTAGCTATAAGAGATGACAATAGCAAATCAGTGAGGCTGAACTCACGAATACGTGAGACACACAATACACTACCTTATGGGGTTGACTTTGACCAAGGGTTAACCTTTGCCTAAATAGGGTTGACTTAACTAATTGAAGTTGACTTTAACTTGCTGGAATCGACTCTAACTTTTCAAGTTTGACTTCTGACCAAGATTGACTTTTGACATAGAGTTGACTTTCTGACTTCTGTTGACTTTGGGTTGACTTTGACCTAGAGTTGACTTTCTTGACTTCTGTTGACCTTTGACCTAGAGTTGACTTTCCTGTAAAGTGTTGTCTTTGGGTTAACTTTTGGTCAAGAGTTGACTTTCTCAAAAGGTTTGACTTTCTAACCTCTATTGACTGAGAGTTGACTTTTCTGTTCTATAGGGTTGACTTGACTAATTAGAGCTGACTTGCTCTCTAAAGGTTGACCTTTTGTCCAAAGTTGACTTTTTCTATTGACTTGTCCTAAGGTTGACTTCTGGCTGAATATGTTGACTTCAGATTGACTTTTGATGACTTGGATTGACTCTAACTAACTAGGTTGACTTTAACTTGCTAGAGTTGACTTTCTGACTTCTAATGACTCAGGGTTGACTTTTGAACTAAATTGACTTTCTAGTGAAGTTTGACTTTCACTGAGGATATTGACTTTTGAGAATGACCTTGAATTGAAAAATCACTCTTCTAGAGTCAACTGGGTATCCAATTTTTCAATCACAGACTTGTATATTCAACCTAGCAAAGGCGCACTAATAACATGTTGTTTATGCATGTAATTACATAGATATTAATACAAATTAAGGCATTAATCATCACAAATCTATGCATGTTATCATCTTTTAAGCATATTTCTATCATTTTGTGTAAATTTATGTTATGATCTAAAAATACACTAATTACGGATTATTATGCATAATTAAACATTGTAATCTTTAATTCCAATTATGTGTATGATGATAATCATGTTTTAAGAGTGAAAATATTAGAGAAAATACTTTTAATTATATTTACGTATTTATATGAATTTATTTTATATAATACATAAATGTATAAAATTAATATAAATTAATTCTCTTATTATTTTAACAATTTTACTTTTTATATTGATAGATTATTTAATTCTGAATCCAACAAAACAAATTTGACTTAATTTGGAGTTATATTTTAAAAGTTATGAATTTTACAATTTTTAGGAATTTTCTGGAATTTTTCTGAATTTAATTTGATTTATTTTCGATTTTAATCGTTTTAAAATAATAAAAAAATTAATAAAAAATAATTAAATAAACAAAAAAAATAATTTTGGCGCACGGGCCTACATGGACGCGACGTGGCAGAGCCACGTGGACACACGCGCGCCTGCGTGGCATGGATGACGTGTACACGTGTCATTATATATACTATATATATGATTATTATTATAATGTTTAGGGGTTCCCCGTGTATAAGGGGACAATTTATCAAATGCCTTAATTCCGCATACCTTTTATATAGAAAGGTTTCCTCGATTTTACTCGTGTGGGACTAAAGTCCCGTTTGATGTTACCTGTGCAGGACGCGTGGCGAGATGTCATGCGTTGGATCAGAATCACGATCAGCGGGCGGCGTGGATTCGGTGAACTTACGATCCACGGGATCAAGTAAATCAACACGTGCGTGATAAATTCACTTAAGTGAATTAATCACAGCCGTTTGTTGCGATCGATCTACGATTGAATCTCAGCCACAAGATCACGATCTAACGTTCAACAAACGATGCACCGTTTCAATTGAATCACGTGCGATCGTGATCGTTGATCTGATACGACGCTTCATCAGACGGCTGATAATCTTTTTCGTTTTTTAAGGATCGTTCTTCGCGACGAAGAATAGGTTCACGAAATTTCTTCAATTACTCCTTGTATACAACTCCAAATCGCGTGCCGTTTGTTCAAGAGCACTCTAGACTCATTTCCGCGTCAATTGAATGCTTAAGATCAAGATTTGATTGAAAGAGAAGGGAGAATTTACATCTTGAACTCCATCTTCGTCTTCGAAAATTTTGGAATGAATAGCCTTGCATTCGGCGATTAATTGGATCATTTCGAAGGCTACTTTGGGTTAGGTTGCGTAAATTCTTCATAATATTTTGTAATTTAGCATTAATTTAGTTTTAGAATCGTAGATTTACTTTAATGTAGATTTAATTTTGATTTTTAATCGTTTTTCGAAACGAAATTATCTCCTATCTTCAAATTTCAATTTCTCTTCGAATTCTCCACCAAATCACCTGATTTTTGATTCCGTGGATTCGATTTTGAGTTATCTTTCTTAAAATATCAAATTGCCCAATTTCTAACCTCATTTCATTGTCCGATTTGACCGAATTTTGAAGATATCTCTCGAAAATCCCTAATTCTCCGTGGATTCGACCCTTAATTACCATTATACTAATTAATTACTTTGATTAATCTTAAATTGGTAATATTGCGACTTTATTTTGACACTAAATTGTGTGTAATCAACGACCATACGATTTAGTCTCGTCACGCACTCAGTACAACATCTACAGAGAACACAAACTTAATAGAATTTTCAAGTAACTGTATGTATAACTGAGAAGTGGAATTGATAGTGGAAATAATTTCAATGATGATGACTGATTAACAGAGGCACTAACTACTATACTTGAGGAATCAAGCAATACTATCTTGAAAAATAACAATCAAAAGGATGCACAAGTTAGTACAGAGATTAATTCAAGTAAGTTGATACCTGCTGCTTCTTTTCTAGACCTAGACCACAGTCAATTGATTAAGTAACTGATTACTCTTAAAATGAATAGTAAGAGTGATTAAATATTCAACTAAATGAAAATATGTAATGTAAATCAGATGACTGTACGTAAGTTTTTCTTTTTAAAATAAATCCCTGCAAAGTGAGGTTAGACTAGATATTGATTGAGACAAATCATAAATTCTTTACGGCTGTCAGTCTCACGGTGACTGTGACAGCAAACTATTAAATAGGACAATAATTTAGGTAAACACTAGAATTGAATTATTGCAAGCTGCCTATTTCAACAACAAAGAATAAGACTGAATTAATCACAGAAGAATGCAGAAGATTAAGTTAACACAGTTGATGATGTAATGTTTAATATTAACAGTAGAATATTGAGATCAGAGTGTCAAAGATATTTAAACTATGAAATGAACTGAGAAATGAATTTATAAAAAAAACAAAGAATCAACTCTGTACAGTGTTATGCAACTGACTAAGAATGAGATTAATCAAGACAGATATTTAAATCTTAATCCATCTTTATGGATGATTGAAAACTTAGTTTACAAGAGCATAGAATTAATGCTAATTGAAGTGCACAGCCAGTGAATGCCGAGAATGATTGAGGATGTGAGTTAATATGAACAGGGTATTAACTCTGACCAGATTATTAATGATGACTGAGAATTTAATCAACACAGACTAACAGAAATGTACTAATTAGATTTATATGTGTCACTAACAACTGAATTAATACTGGCAGGAAAATAAGCCAATTAGATTTATGCCACTAACTAATAAAGGAGATATTCTATACTAACAATAAAGAATAGATTCGTATACCCGACTGATAACTGATGGACTGAAATCTAGATTAACACAAGACGTCCTTCAGATAAGACTTCCTAACTAAGCTATCCCAATAGGACTAGAATCTACGAGGATCGAGTTGTCAGAATGAACGATTTGAAGGCGATGAAAACCAGAAAAGGAGATAGAGCCGCCTACAATGATTTTGATTCACTAATTAAGAATGCTCAAAAATAGAACACAACGATTTGGCAAACCATGGTCAGAAGGTTGGTGGAGTATTCTTTGCTGGTTGTCGTATAGGATGAAGATCAGAACATGGATGCCAAACGAAGATTTCTCTTCGCACCGTTCTTCTATCTCTACATATGTTGAGCTTTTTGACGAGATGAAATCACAAGGTCGTCGATTTCACACGGTATCGCGTCAAAAATAATACCGAACTTACCAATTTGGGGAATTAAGAGAGAATTGAGGGGCATAATGGTAAATACGGGTCGAATCCTCAGGGAATTTAGGTATTTTCGAGATATCTTTTGGAATTTGGTCAAATTGGACAATGAATTGAGGTGAGAAATTAGGGAAAATCATGTTTTTTCAAAGAAGACTTCAAAACGAATCTACGGAATCAAGAATCATCGAATTTGGACTTGATTTCGCGGAGAAATCGAAATTTGAAGTGGAGAGAAATTTTCGGACGTTAAAATCGTGATTTTAAGCTAAATTTTATGAAATTGAAATCTAAAAACTAATCTAAACGAAAAATTAAAGATAATTGAGGATAATCCAAGAAAAACCGCTTCCACTAAACTTGTTTAGCGATAAAAACGAGGTGATTAAGCCGATTAATCACCGAAAACGTCAGGAGCGTCACGACCGGCTTCAAGCGTCGATTTCTCCTTTGATTCTCCACCAAATCTTGATTTCAACCCCTCCATGGATGCGAAAATGAAAGAGGAAGAGGATGGATTCAAGAGAAACGAGTGAATTGGTGTCTGACAAGTCAATTTGATTGAAATCCAACTCGAATGCATACATCGACGAAGAACTCTTCGTTTTATAGGAAAAAGGGGCGTAACCGTCCGATTGGTGCGTTTCAGCTTGATCAACGGTCCAGATGAACGCGTAACGGCGAACCGTTACGATTTAATTTCAGCTCTCCGATCCTTGAATGGACGCTCCGAATTTGATCTTCACAATTTACGTTATAAAACGCATAAGAAACGTCGCCCGTCGGATCGCGATCCGACGATCGTGATGCGTTTCGGCACATTCAATCATGGCCGTTATAACTCGTCTTAAAGAGGCACGTGCGTGATCAAGTGATCGGTGGTCCGTGTCCACACGATCGGCTCGTGGATCTCCTGCGCTTCCGCCCGATCGACGCTCCTCCGTCAGCCACGTCGCCTGCAGTGAAAACACTATGTGGGACTTTAGTCCCACACGAAAAAGGTAAGTGAAATCCGTCGCTTTTATAATGCCCGACGGATTAAGAGGTTTGAATACCCTTTCCGCATATAGCAGAAGGCTGAAGACCTTTTATAATTACTATAAATATAAATAAAATATAAGACCTCTACGCCACGTAGGCGCTGCGCGGGTCTACGTGGCGCTGCCACGTGGCCTTGCATGCCACGTCGCATCCACGCGGGTCCCCCGCTAAAAAAAGTTTTTATTATTATTATTATTATTTTATTTTAAAACAGTTATAAATAGAAAATATAATTAGAAAAAAATCCATAAAAATCCCTAAAAATTGTAAAAATCATAACTTTCAAAATACAACTCCAAATCAATCCAGATTTTTTTCATTGGCTCTAAAATTCAATTATCTATCATTATAAAAAGTGAAAGTATTTAAATAATAAGAGATTTAATTTATATTTCAAAAATACACTCATTTCCTTAAGATTTTAAATTTAGAAATTTAAATGAATGTTTATAAAAATGATTTCTCTTATTATTTAACTTTAAAAACCACTTATAATCTCAAGTAAAGATAGGTTCTAAAATCATTTATCCTTAATTTATCATAATTAACCCTAATTTAGTGTATTTTGAGATTATAACCTAATTTTGCATGAAATGATAGAAATGCACTCAAAGTATGATAACATGCACATAAATGTATTGTTTTATGCCTTAAATTGCATTAATAATCATGTTTTATCATGTTAAGATTGCATGTTATCACTTTTGCAGAGCGATTTCACCGTGATTTGAGGAATGATTTCACCGCGAGAGTAGAGCCAACTTTCGAGCTGCACCTTCTCAAAAAATTCAAAATCGCCAGCCTGAAAGTGAAAACCTAGTTTTCTATTTATAGAAAAGATTACCTTACTACCCTTATATATGCTAGTAATAATAGTATAAGTAAAGAATCTTATTCGTGGTGAGGGATCTGTATATATATATATATATATATATATATATATATATATATATATGTATGTATATTTACGATAATACCCTACAAGGTGTTTATAGAGAAAAGTACTAATATATATTGAACTTATGTATATACTAATCCTACATATATATATATATATATATATATGTATATTTACGATAATACCCTACAAGGTGTTTATAGAGAAAAGTACTAATATATACTGAACTTATGTATATACTAATCCTACATATATATATATATATATATAATATAATATATACTGAGCTTATATATATACTATAGTTATGATAATATAAAGTTAACTCCGTTCATTCATGATGTATCTTGAAATAAAACTATATATTTTATGCATCTACAAATGAACCTATATAAATGGATATGCAAGATAGAACACCACAAGAAGAAACTATATAACTGAAGATTGTGACTGCACGAGGCAATAAACTCCTGAAAGGATAAATCTTCATGGACACATTAGTAGATTAGTGGAAAATAATCAAGGGAGACATAATGTATTAATGAGTAAAATTAATAACATGCAAGTGACAAGATGACAATTCAAGATGGAATGCTTACATCAAAACTAGTGCTCTAACATAAACCATCCTTACTATGCCTTTAGGAAGAACTCACTTGTTCCTTTGATCCTTTGCTAGAAAATTTAGCTTAAAATTTGATAAAAGCATTATTATACATCACAAAATTTTCCAAACATTATATAATTTTGATGACTCAAGGAATGTGTAACATGTTTGGAATTTTAGTGGATGAGAATAACTATTAAAATTTGATGCTCCTAGAGAAGAGATGCACAAACCTTGACCATCACCAATGTAGAGACTTTCTAGTCAGTTTTAGTGCGATAATTGTTTAATATTTGATCGATGATTAGTCATATGTCGTAAAGCCACAAAATCAAGACACCTAGTTGAGTTGGAGAACTCAAAGAGTGTTAGAGGCATTGAGATCATAGGCTTGTGGTGTTTTCTTTGGTTATTTAAAATTTCCATTGTATATTTCATGGAAATCCAATATTATGTTAAAATATTCGAGGCACAATTCGCATCTTGGAGTGTAGTTGTTTCATGAGTTTCCTTCTCTTCCTTGATTGGATCTTCCACATTTATCATATCCACACCGTGATTCTTGTGCATGTGAGAGTAATGGCAAAGGTTATAAATATCCCGTGGATATACCCTCAATTTTCTGATTCATGTGCGTTTCACAGGACCTTGGATATGCTACAACATACTTAAACATTATGCGTCCAAGTTGAATATATATTCTATCATAGAACTAATTTTACTAAAGAGCATGAGCTTAAAGCACAAAATACATCAAACCAATGTCTTCTTGATGAAGATTTAGGTGTAATTTAGGTTGCCTCAAGATGCCCATTTGTCCTCCGCAGATATATGCCCTGTAAAGGTTAACATGTGAGTTAGTCTTGAGGACCTAGATGCTCACACGATTCCTCATTTGGAGTTGGCCTTCGTCAAAAGGGAAACTTACAAACCCTACCCAGGGTTGAGAGGAGAAAACTATCATTAACTTCATTATCTAACACGGGATACATAAGAGGTATATATACCCTAGAGAAGTAAGGAAGAGAGAAATGACTAAAAAGGGTTTATAGAATAGGACCCTTAGTCATATACAAAGAGAGGAGAGAGATATATCACTAACAGAAACTATTGCTCATAGTATGTGCTACTGCCAAGGTTCCCGTGGGTTTTGGTGAGAGCTCTATATCATACATTGTTGTCTTCTCTTCTCCCCGTTACCCATCTCTCTTCTCACTTCCCTTCCCCTTTTGCCCTCATCACTTCTATTGCATGACCACTGGCAAGAAGCTCATCTCCTTGAGATCTAACACCTTGGGTCTAGTTTTCTAGCGAGGAAAATTTTTTATTCACAGCATCTCATGCTTCTTGAGTTGCTTTCCAACAAAAACAAGTAGAAATGCTTTCCATCATGATGATGTGATAAGAAAAGATATGCATTGATATTTTTGGCACCACTCTCTACCATCTTGATTTTGACTTAATTTTCTTATGTCACTGGTTGAGCTATGGGTGGTGGATCGTGTTTCAAAACTTCTAGAAGTTTGCATGTACTCAAAAATGGCATGAATTGTGTCTTTCAAAGAAGAAAGCTTTACCGCCTAAGGGATTCATTGATTTAGACAAACATGAAGGGGACATATTTGTGGGCGAAGCAACTCGGGGTACTAGTTGATTGTTTACCGTTGTGGAGAATGAAGATCCATCCTCTTTGCTCTAAATCTTCTTTAGTTTCATAAGGTGATCTTCACAGATACATTTATAGAAGGACAAGAAAGAGGAGAGAAAAACAAAGACAGAACGTTTTATTATATCGGTGAGTGGATCTCATATTTACTGTATACGATTGTATCCTGGGAAGATCTGTTTAGTTACACTTAATTCTCGGTGGGATAGAGAGATTGATTGCCATTGTGGGATTTCTTAGGCATTACCATGAGATTGATTATCAAAAAGATCTTGAATACTTAATGGTTGAATACTTTAATAAAAAATCATGAGATTGCATTCACTTTAATGTGAGTAAATCTATGAGATTCTTTCTTGACAGACTATTGAGATAGGTTCTCCCATTCTAATCGTAAAGAGTGAACCCCAAAATTTTTAGACTTCACAATAGACGAGATAGAGAGAGATGACTCACAATATGAAAATAATGACCACCTTGAATCAGATAAAGTGAAGAAAAGTACGAGGAAGAACTCTCGCTAGCCCGAGGAATAAATCCTCTAGGAATGGCTCTCAAAGCTCCCTCACCTATCACCACGAAAGTCCTCTTGAGGCTCTCCCAAGAATCCTCCTAGAAACTCCTCGCTAGCTCTCTTAGAAACTCTCTCAAGCTCTCTTTGATAGGCTAACTCAATAGGGAGGAGATGGCCTCTATTTTTTATCCAGTGGGGGAGACATGTGAGTCCTTAGCGGGCTCATGAAACTCCACATCTCGAAACCAGGATAGGACGACATTACAAGGGGACAGTTTGAGACCCTCTCTCCCCTATGCTCGTCCAAAAGGAATCGTCTACTAAAGCGGACCGTTCCACTCTCCAGCTGAGATGGCACCGAAAACGGCAAGCCAAATAAACGCAAACAATGGATACGGTCACAATTTTCTTAGCACAAATCATGTTACTGAAGTTAATATAGACTGGCAAACTCCATCCTAGATGGAACTACGAAATCCGAACAGGATAGCGCCTGCCAGATTTCATTGACGAAGTCTACATACAGGGCAAGAAATGTAAAATTCCTATAAAATGGACTCAAGAACACATACCTGAGTCCATCGCAGATCATCTGGGAGTAGGCTCCTCTCTCTCTGAGTAAATATATATACAGGGGGAGAGAGGAGAGATTAAATCCTAACATGAACCCCTCTGCACAGCCTACAACCTTCACCTTACATAGAGAGAGACAGAGCATTGATATGGGAAAATAACAAAAGAGAGAAAGAGAGAAGAGATAGGAAATAGGAGACAGGGTAAAGAGAGGGAGGAGCTTGCAGATTCTCTTCATCCCTCTCCAGATAGCTCTCTCTCTACTCTCTACCTCTTGCCTACCTAACTATTCTGCGCTTTAAGTGACCATGGAGGAAATCCAGCCAGGTGCGTGCCCCTAGTTGGATTTTCCTACTCTGCCGTCCTAGTTATTTCTGGAAGATAGAACGTTCATTCAACACGCGATTTTTTCGGCGACCTCGCCCAATTTCCACCAAACTGCCGGGTCAACCGAGAAAGAGCAAAAGGCTGTTGCGGAAGCCAACGCGTATCATATTTTGGTCGCCGAAAGTGAAGCGAATCTAAGGATCCTAGACAATTGATATTTCCCTTTTCCAAGTTCGCAAGTGCATATTTATTCGTCCTCCAACACATTGGAGTGAAAAATGGGTTGTAAGATCAGATCCTCAGGCATTCATAAATGCGTTATCTCTCTCTCTCTCTCTTTCTATCTCAGCCATTATTTTTGGATCGATTGTCACAAATTTCGAAGATCGATCTGATCTGAGGCGCATCCCTGCAGCTAGAGAAGATAAATGAAACGTAGTGGAAACCATACTAATAAAAGATATACGCATAAATTTTTTCTATTATACAGATTTGTGGGTAAGTGAAATGAGTAATGAGGAGCTGTTCAATGCATTGCTTTAACGAATGGGAATATTGATTTGGGGCAGAACCAAGAGGCACGTGTTTCATTCAATTCTGAGCAGTCAGTGGCTTCCTACATCGGCTGCCAGAAGATGGAGCTGGATCTCGAGCAGGAAGAAGAGAGAAAATTAAAGAGAGTAAGAGAGAAAAGCATCTTGCGAATCCCCCGAATTCGCCTCCCAGAGACAATTAGAGATAGAGAGAGAGGGGAGGGAGAGAGAGAGAGAGAGCGAGGGAGAGAGAGAGCGAGATTGGAGAAGAATGCTCTTTGTAAATTGGGGGAGTCGGGTATCCCCAGACACAATTTTACAGTAATAAAAATTTACTCGAGAGAGAGAGAACGGCTTGTTCAGCAGCATCCTCCTCTCTTTACATCAGCGACACAGATGGCGATCAATTTACAAGGCGACGCTGCGCTGAGGAGAAACTTCAATATCGCCGCATCAAGTGAGGGTAAGATTTGAGAACGGAGCCGCACAAGGTGCAGACGATAGCGCGCCAAGATTTGCGGTGCACTGGCACGTAGCAGACGCGAGTGGCCGTCTGCATCTCCGCCACTCTGGCGCCGCCGCCGCAGCGCGAACACATCCCAGCCGCCGGCTTCGTGCTCCTCATCGTCCTCCTCTGGTCCACCATGAAGCAGAAGAACACCATTTTTCCTAGTTCAGTTGAAGAGAAGAGAGTGTGGAAGTCTGTCTTGGGACAGAAAGTGAGCTGCCCATGGGATTTTATAGGGTCAGCGCGCAGACCTTGGCCCATAGTATTGAGAGAGACAGATAAAGCAAGGGGAGATGGATGCTGGCATTAAAGAGGGGGAGTTGAAGAGAGAAAAACTGGGTACTGGGTTCTAGATTGAATTTTAGAGAGACTAGGGGGAGATGAATCTTGGGCTCATGATTTTTAGAGCGGACAATTGGAGAGATAAAGGAGCAGAAATTGTCAATTGGGTTTAGCCCAAATCCTTGAGAGAGAAATAGAACTATAACAGGGGGAGATTTTCAGAGAAGAGTTGTATAGAGAAATTCTACCAATTCAGTTTTAACCCTAATGAGAGAGAGGGAAAGAGGATAAAGGGGTGAGGCATATTGGATTTAGACGCAGAAATTTTATGTGGGGTTTTAGAACAAAATCTAGAAAGAGAAACAGAGGTCAACCAGGGGAGATGCATCTCGGGGTTTTGCCCGAATTCTAGAGAGAGAAAGAGAACTTAGAGAAAGGGAGATGCACGTCGGCCGCACTTGCTAGTTCTCAAGCCCTAGCTTCCCAGTCGATGCATCCGGACCGTGCAACTTCACTTTAATCCTGCGATAGAGATGGGCAAGGTTGCCTTTCCGTGGGCAAACTAATTATTCTAGATGACAGCGCATGGTTGGAAGTCAGCCGCGATTAGATTATCTGGTAGAAAGAATCTAGACTACAATGGTCAGCGCGCCGTCTATTAAATGAGTCAGTTATTTTCTCTGAGAGAGAGAGAGAGAGAGAGAGAGAGAGCGTGTGTGTGTGTGTGTGTTCCTTGAGGATCTAGAGAGAGAATCTGACTTTTATCCGAGAGGAGTGTATATTAAAGATATTTTGATTCACTGGAACGTGGGCAAGAAATTAATACGTAGAACAGTTGGATTTGTCTTGAGCTGGCCGTTGACCGGACGATCCTGTTTCCCTGGACATTTCCGGAGGGCGCCGGCAGATGAGCTTCAGCCGCAAGCAGGATTGCTCGTGAAGTCAAAAGCCCATGAGCTTACGGGTTTATCCACCCCGTATTGAAGGCAATGGAAGGCTCTGTCGCCATCAGTGGTTAACAGCAGCGGCTGTGAAGAGGGGAAAGACGGCCACGTCTTCATCTTTATCGAGCTTCACGGCAGTCAAAAGACAGCTAGAATCTGGTATCCTTCCATTAAGTACTTTCTCCCATTTAAAGAGTGGTCTTATCCAAATTTTATAACAAATTTGGGCCAAAATGCAAAAGAACAGCACAGACCAAAAATAACTTGTTATGTCTGTGAAGGAGATGATGGCCTTGGGGACAACGGAAGGATTCCAAAAATACCGACCAGGGTTTGAAACGTTTCTGTTCATTTAAATGATTCCATGCTTGCGTTTACAAATTCAATGCGAGAAATTCCCATTTTTCTCTACGTATCCTTGTAATAATAATGCCGTTTTTCTACAAAAAAATTTATTTAACCACATGTCGGTATAGAGGAATAGACTTTGTAGATGGTACGATTATATGGTACGATTGAAAAATATAAAAGAGGAATAGAACCCAGCATATGGAACGTAAAATTATCAAGAAAGGGGGAAGACTTCTACACATGCTAGTGCTCTTGATGCCCAGTAGTATTCATGGTGACAATGCTAGCGGAGGCACTTCTAGATTCTATGGTTTTGGATGGCACTAATTTCAGCATAAAGATGCTATGATCAAACATAAACTTTGTAGATGGCAAAGTCTTTTTCTTTAAAATTAAAAGGGAGAAATCTGTATTTTTCTGTGCTTACACCTCTAATGTTTTGTTGAAAACAAGTTTATTTAACAGCATGCCTCTACACATCTAATTCGGGTTGAATGAAAAATAGTCATGCTCAAGACTATAGGACTACCAAAACCATAACCGGATTTTAGTCAGATTTATAGGTTTACTCTAGTTACAAAGAAAGATATTAGGTTCAAGTTCTCTTAATGGATGTAAACATATGAATTGGTGATGATGGGATATACTTTCTGTTTATTAATAAGTGGTTCAATAATATGTCAATGGTACAAAAGAATTTCATTATGAATGGGGTATATCAATGAAAGAAGATGTGATATCTAATCCAATTCTAGGATGGGCATAACTGGAATTAGAATCAAGTGAAGATAGTGAGACAACCTAGTTCGATTGATTATTATCTCTAGTCTTGCACCATATCATTTATGTTCAACAATCCTTTTCGACAAGGGTCATCATGTGTGAAAAGGTGGAAAGATTTGTTTCCCTTTCTAAAGGTTATTTTTTGGGCAACACTTCCTTTAAAATTTGTAACAACCTTAACAAGTCATTTCCATGTTACCCTTATTTGCATGTCTAACAGCAATGCCCTGACTTCTAATAAAACTATATGAATAATTGTATTTCCAAAATAACATTTTCATGGCAATAAATTCATAATTTACTTATAAAATTGAAAAAAATAATGTAAACATATCTTTTATAAGGCCCTAATTTCATTACAAGACATCATTTGGATTTCATATTTTTTATATGATGTATTATTTATTTCACTTTTGAAAACTCTCCTTTATAGAAAAATAATGTTCATATATATATATATATAATTGATGTTTTGAAATCACTCTTAGCAGCCATAGTATTGATAGAAAAAATTTGGAAATTAAAATTTATAAACTAAAATAGAATATAGGAATATATGGTTCAGTTCAAGGGAATTTAGTTAAATGTTTGATTTTGATAGGATTTAATAATATAGAGCATCTTGTCACTTTTTCACCTCACTTTTCCCCATAGTATCACAATCAAGGTTGCTAATTCAAATCAGACAACCATCATGGTAATTATTGAGGAAAGTTTAAAGGGCGTGCAATATTCTATCTAGGCCATGGCTTGAGGTTTGAGGGCCAGATCTAGAACCTTGACATACCTAAGGTCCATGTCAATCCAACTCACTGGATACATAGGTGAACTAAAAGGGTCACATACCATCAGTTGACTCATCAAAATGCTTTTGAAATAAATAAATAAAATAATGGTTTTATATATGTCAAAGGAGAGAGAGGAATATTTATATCTAACAATAAAAATAGGAGAGAGACTATGAAATATGGGGAAAAGAGGGAGAGAAAAGATAGGAGAGAGAGTGAGAAATAGGTCAAAACTCATAAAGGAGGGGAAGGATAGGAGAGACTAGGTAGGAAATAGGTTGAAACTCATAAAAGATGGGGGAAAGAGAGGAGAAAGAGTAAGAGGGAAAGGGAAAAGAGAGTAGAGAGAGTGAAATATGGGAAAATGGATGACATATAGAAGAATAAAGGAAAGGCAATAGAGAAATCAACAATAGAGAGAAAATAGAGAGAAATATATGGGAGAGGGATAATGTAGTTTTAAAATAAATCTTAAGATTTTTGGATGGACCCACATGCATTGCTAGCTATATACAAGTCTGGGATTTTGTGATACCAAGTCATATTAGACTCAAACTGAGCAATAGGACCTTAGTAGAGAAATCCCAATTCATAGTCTAGCTTGTGAACAAGCATTTCAGGGTGATTTTGGAGGTCAACATGTTGCTAGAAACAGAAAATTCTATGAGTTATAAATTTTAACCTAAAAATAGGTGATTAATTCCTAACATGGTACTAGAGAAATCTTATTAGGATTCTTAGACTCATGATCTAGGGTGTTGAGAGTTTTTCTAAGTTGACATTCATTCAATTGGAGACCCTGTTGACTTATAATCGATACAGTTGGAATTTGAGGCTTCATAAAGTCCTGAAAATCTCATTGCAAAATTTGAGTGCAAATAAATACTTTAGAATCGAGGATTCAAAATATAAAGCATTATGCACAAATAATCCTTGGAGGAGCTTTTTGAAGTTCTTCAAGTGCCTAGCCTTTAGCGGTATCGACCCAATCTTTGGCCAATTAAATTTCCTCTTGAACCTCTTTTTCAATACTTCATGAAGATCTTTGATAACATGCAATTACATGATTATTAATAAAAATTAAGGCATAAAACATTCTATTTTTATGCATGTTATCATACTTTGAGTACATATCTATCATTTGCATGCAATTTTAAGTTATAATCTCAAAATGCACTATTTTAGGGATAATTATACATTTTTAAAAATATATTTTAGATTAAGATTATTCACATCTATATTTGAGATTATAATTAAGTTTTAATTTTAAATAATAAGAGGAAATACTTTTTATGTACTCATTTATTTTTTCAAGTTATAATTTTTAAGAGAATGAATGTATTTT